>JABUQX010060061.1:0-2500 GCA_015478945.1 Trachelipus rathkii | reverse complement strand
AACATATAACTAGATGTCCGGCAGATATCTACTTACATGCGCACCGCATGGATAAAACTACAGTACTAAATATTTATAATATTTTATGCTTTATGTATACATCTTGCAATATAGATCAACGAGACCATATATATGTACATGCAGATACATCTATATGATGCATCAATGTATATAGCAAACCACTGGCTAAAACAATAACAAAATACCTCTAACATTAAATGTTATGCAGATTCCTTGCCCATAAATTAGATATATAAAAATATATAAACTATTTATGGACAAAATGTGTATAAATAAATAAAATATTATTAACAAAAATATATAGATAATAATATTCAATATATGTAAATCTAAATCTTGAAATAGGGCCTATATTAATCAAATTTTGTTAAAATTATTACAAAAAAAACGTGCTGTAATTCAGTCAGTGTGGTACAAATAAGTAATAGTAAAGAAACAGCTGATGTGATATATGAATTGTTTCTGAAACTGCGAACATGATTGATTGCTACTATTAGTTGAAGTATAATAATAGAATACTTATTTGTATGACGAAAAAACAAAAAAGAGAATCGGCTCGAGGAAAAGTACAATAAACACCTTAAAGGTCCGCCATGGTTAAATAATGTCCCTAGTGAAACTTAACTGAATAATACTCTCCTAAAAAACAAAAGTGGAGAGTCTTATATAACCGCCAACAGTATATAATGTTTAACTTCACTGAGAACAGTCTCAGATCTCAGAGGTACCTTACAAGTATATCAACTAAGCGTGGAACTCGCACAGATAAGTAATATACTGGCGGTGAGCATACGATAAGGGACTCAAAGCGCGAACATATACACCTTACAAATGCACTAGACTTCTGCGCAGGACGACACTTTGATATAAAACAATGCATATAGAAATAGGTAAAACTGCCCCTCCACTCTACTGAATTGGCTTGTTAAGAACACTAAAATTTCATCAAATTTAGATGATTGTAATTAAAACATTTCTGGTAAAAAATATTTTAATACACAACTCCCAACAAAGTAAAATCATCTTTAACGAATGATATAAAATTTTAAAATAAATATTAACATTTATACTTTTGTAATATTATAATTACACAAGATTAAACACTATTCATTGGTTACGAAAATACCACATATCTAATCAATATTATTAATTAAACAATTTGAATCGAGAGACATGAGAGCGTAATTGACTATTATATATTAGAGATATATAGTACTATATTAATAGACTTAAGACCTAGATAACCTTTTAGGAGAGTCATTCAGATTTTAATGAAAGCGGAAAGATATATAAAATATTCTTACGATTACCTAGAATATATTTTAATATGGATTTAAGATAAATCTGAGATTTACGCCTCTATAGAAAATTACAGAATCACTAATCCTTATAAAGAATAAAACAAGCATAATAGAATTAAAATTATGAATTATAAAATTGTAAAAATATTAATATATTTAATTATATATATGTTTAAGTAAAATAAACATAATGTAATTACGAAGACATCTGCAAGGAAGGCCGCGGTTGGCAGTTCCTTGTTAATATCATACTAGCATTTCAAAGAAATGGCAATTCTTTCATGCCAATCAGAATAAAAAACTAACGAAAAAAAAAAGTATGAACTTCCATCAAACCTCTCGCTACCATCTTATTGAATATAATTCTTAAATAATATATACTATATATATTATATATATATATATATATATATATATTTAATATATTATATAATATATATTAATATATTAAATTCTATAGATAATTATATATATAATAAGTTATTAATATATATATTATTATTTATAATATATTATAATATAATAATTATATTAATTATAGATTATATATTAATATATAATAATATATATAATAATATAATATAATATATTGAGTATATTATATATTAAGATGTATATATATATAAAACCATTTATTAATAATATATAAAGTGATATACGCAAGATATAATCCATTTCACTAATCCGCTTTAAAATATAAATTAATATAATATATATTATTAATAATAATAATTATAATTAATTAATAATACTAATAATAGCTTTGTGAAACATATATGAGAAAGACGTTAACCAATTAGACAATTATCGAGATATTACTAAAAGTAAGTCGTATAATTAGATAGAGTCTCATGTAAGTTTATTGGAAATTTCTCCTTTACAATACAAACATATTGTACAGCGGTTAGAAATGAACCGTGCATTTGATAGATAAGCATAACAATATTTAATATAAGTATATATAGAGGACGAAAAAGAAAATTAAGATAGTATTTGGCATAACAATAGCACCATTACGTGACCTCCTATTTTAAAACCAAATAAATTTAGATAAAACAATTTACAACTTACATATGTAACCACTATTACTTGCTATAAATTACATCTAATTGGCCCACCCAACATAAGCAAATGGTTTATGTCATTTTGCTTTATTTACGATGATGATATAAAGCAAT
>JABUQX010060060.1:0-38898 GCA_015478945.1 Trachelipus rathkii | reverse complement strand
TAATTCATTTCATATACAATTGGAATACAAGGAGACATAACACCAACTCCACAGAAGGACCTGTTCTCTCACTCCCGCATTTACTTAAACCAATCCACCTTGCAACCAATTATTTAACACGGCCCACTATTCCAAATACTTTTAATTTTCCATTTCAGAGCCCTACCACCAACACATATATCACCTAACACTGCATAGAGCTCCCTTATTTAAACCCTATCTCTACGCTGTTGCGCCCAAATCCATAATACCTAATACCAATTTATTTAGCATTTTTCAAATTTTTATGCCAGTCTTATTGTCTTCAAATATAAGAATATTTTCAAACATCTCGGGTAATGCTAATGACCGTGGTCTTCACCAGTTCAGTCCTTCAGTCACTCGGAGCACTCTTTCGACCAAAATAAAGGCATATATCTTCCCTACAACATCATTAAACTATTCCTATAATTTTCTTACACTTTTCTTACATTTTTCCCCTTACCTTTATAAGGGTACTTTATGTCTCCTCAATTCCCTTATAAAATCTGTGCTACACATTATAAACAACTTCCAAATCCATCAACCCGATCTCCGCCTCCCGTCTTGTTTCATTTCCACCGTAATTTATCTTACCGTCAGGAATTACCGTTCTTACTTCTCCACTACCTTCACTCCTCTTGCTAATACCTTCATCCCCAAATACCTATTCCTCTTCTTGCACCTTTCAAACCCCACACATTCACTATCACTCTTTCATTACTGCCAATATTATTTGCAGGATTCTCGAAGTGGTCTTCCCACTCCCTACATCCATTGTATCGTTAACAAAAAGCATATCCTATGGCAGTTATTCTAAGCAGGTTTCCTTATTCGGCATTCCTACCTTCTCGCGCTTTCATGTCATCACTACTTCTTCTCTTACCTTAGTTCATGATGAATCCCTTTTATGTCTCTTTCTTTTCTCCTTACGATATCTCTCCAGGACAAATTTTTCTACTTTCTTCTAAGTCCCTGTTTTTATCGATAGAAATATCTTTTGCTTTTAGTAATTTCAACCACATCGTTTTTTATTTTACTTTTTACCGCTTGCATTCACTTCTTCTTCCACCCATCCACTGTAAATTCTTAGTTCCCTACTTTCAGCACATCCACATGTAATTCTTTTGCTTCTGTAACAATTGCTTATACTTCTTTTGCTCAAGATATTTGCTCGTTTTCAACGTTTCACTTTCAAACTCATCTTATTTCAGATACCATCTTACATACCTTCCTTATTAAAGTTGTCCCATTGTATTTCTCACTTTTAAATTTTACCCCAGCTTCCTTTTCCGTCATACTTCTCTCATCCAAGGCCTTTACTAACGAATTTTATAGACATAATGAATCCGAATAATTCCCATTCCTTAAGGGCCCGTTCATTGATTGTAACATCCAACACATACCTTCCACATCTCTTCTTCACCAACCACAAATTCATAATACCTTTTTTACTTCCTTCCCATGTCTACTACAAGGGCACTCTAGTACTTTAATCGACTTTTCTTATGTTTAAAGAAGTTTTACTAACGACAACATAACCTCTCTCCTCACAGAAATCAATTCACTTTCTTTACCATTCTTCTTTCTCCGGGACCCAAACCCTGTTATACCATTACCCTTTTTTTATTCCCTTTCCACCATTTTCATGGTCCCCCAACCTATCATCTGGAGGCTCCTACTATACCTTCAAAGATCATTCAGTATATCCACAAAAATCTACTCTCTTCTCAACTTTTTCCCTTCAGAGTTGGAACACATTACGTCATTAACACCTTCCCTAACCTATCAAATCAATTTAAAACCATTAGGTATTCCTAATCCCATAGCTTTATTTTTTTTCATTCTGTTGCAGTCGATGATACCAATTCAAATTGCAAAACTTCCTTTCTCTCCCCCCCTTCTCATCCCCTCACACCAGCCAACACCAGTAACCGATCCACCATGTTCGTTTCCAACCGGTTTCCCTTTCCATCTTTGTTTCAGTCACAGCGAGCAAATTCAATTATTACCTTTCTAATAACATCCCATTCACTCTCTCTTTTCCTCCACATTATTCGCTGACATTCATGTGTACCCATACGATCATACATTTCGCCGGAAGATTAGAAGGCGATTTACGCGATTCACGACCTTTCCCGAGGCTTTTTGGGGGGGCATAAGCATCTAGAGAGATTAGTTGTACTGGGGCAACCACCCCAACTACCAACCTTTATCCCTTAGTCGCCTTCTACGACCACGGGAACATACGATCATTGGCAATTCTTTTTCTCCCCCACATACTAGGATATGAGTAGTAGGAGGTCTTTGTAGGTGTGTTGTCAGAAGAGGGGTGTGTCTTTTAAGTCATGTGTAATATGTGATATGGATTAAATGGATTTGGTCAGTAATATTGTTGCTGAGGTGAGTGTTAAAGGAATATGACGAAAAATTATGAGCTATTATCATTATAATATATAATATTATTAAGTATATAGATTATATTTATAAATATATATATATAATATTATTATATTATTTATTTTAATATAATATATATTTATATTAAATATCTTATATGATATATATATATATATATAGTGTAAATATATATATATATATATATATATATATATATATTATATATATATATATATAATAATATATTATATAATATATGATTTATATATATAATATATAATTATTATATCTAGATTTTAAAACTTATATAATATAATTATTATATACTATATATATATATTAATATCTATAATTATACTTTATAATATAATATTATATATATATATTATATATATATTTATATTATAATTATTATATATATATATAATTTATTATATATATATATATATATATATAATATTATACTTATATATTATATATATATATATATTATATAGCATATTATATACACACGTTATATATATTATATATATATATATAATATATATGTATATATATATATATATATTTATATATATTATAATATTATATTAATATTATATATATATATATATATTTATATATAATATTATATATATTATATATATATATATATTTATTATTCATATACTATATATATAATAAATAATATATTATTATATAATATATTATTATATATTTAATTTGTGTTGTTTTTTTGGAAAAATTTTCGAAAAATTTTTTTGTGAATCTGAATATAAATTAAGGAGAATAAATTGTTAGAAAACTTTTTGTTGTTCCATCTGTTCGGAAATGTGACATTTACTTAAACTAAAAAAACAAAAATTTTGTTTTTAAGTTTATTTGAAATTTAATTCGACTTTTCGTTAAACATCATATTTGAATTTTATTTTTAATTTTTTTTTTGTTTTTCGAAACAGACCCCCCACTGCGATGGCCTGGATCCAAGGAGAAAAAGGTTCCCAAAGTTGAAAAGGAGGACTTTTTCCAAAAAGGTTACCAAAAAAGGTTCAATAATGTTGTGAAAAGGGGAAATTTAACAAAAAGAATTTAGCATAACCTATGCTTCGCAAAAATTGGTAATTTAAATTTTAAAAGTAAATGAGAGTTGAAAAGTATACAATGGAATTTGCATTAAAAAAAAAAAGTTGTAACTGGACGACATTACTAATTATGAAACCAATCGTAAATATCACATACTCTATTCAAAAGGCTTAACTCAAGCGATCAGATTCTTTTCATTTCCCCCGGAACTGTAACTGCGTTTTGACGCGGGGGGTGGGCATTGGAGAAGCGATTTTTTGAGGTGGAAAATTATACCGCCCCAGCGTGTCTTCCTGCGAAAGGGGGAACAGTAGGGGGGACATGAGCTTACAATATGGGTGACGTTACTGGAAAAATAAATCCATGGAAGGGAAAAAATAAAAATATTAATAGGTTTGCCAAGGAACTCGGGAAGACCTTTGTGCCGGGCACCTACTCATTTTCTAGAGGGAAGATGAGGGGTCGGAAGCTCTGAATGAGCCAAAAAATTATCCCTTCCGGAAACAGAAGAAATCCACCGTAAGGTGTGGGGTTATAACACCTATTACCCCACTTCTACATTGTGAAATCGTCAGACGGCCTAAGACATTACTCACGGGGACTCATGCGAAACGACAAAAAGTCCCAAAAAAAAGATGCAACCCCTACAACCGTAGAGGTAGTGATAGACTGGAATACACGGTGGATGAAAAAAAAGAGATATTCTTGAGTTGCGTATGCGCGTACCTACGAGAAAGAACACAAGGATGTTCCAAAAAAGGGAACAACAACGGAACCGAGAAATGCTAGAACAAAGATGTTAAAATTGATAAAATTAAATGGAAAAGAAAATACCGGGTGCGAATTTGCCGCATTGCACCAAATTATTAAGTAGTAAAAAGAACGCACAATAAGCACAGGAACAGATAAACAAAATCGAGGGAGGGAGGAAGATCCATACGTGGAGAAGAACGAAGGAGAAGGGTAAGGTTGAAATGGAGTGGGGACGAAAGGGGAAAGAACGATACTTATGGAAAGCTTTACATTAAGGGATGTTAAATACCGAAAAGGAAAAGGATAAAACCGAACTTGTGGAATTTGTTGTAGGATAATAGATAATTTAATGCATGATGTATGTATAATATGAGTTTAATAAAAATTACGGGATAGAAGGATGAAACTTGATCGCCCAAAACCAGGGGGGGCCTCCTCAAACTTATAAAGAAGGAAATCAAGGAGCGGACAAAAAAAAAAGAAGAAAAAGTTACGTACCTTACAAATTTTGAAGATCTGAAAGGAATTAGAAATGGGGCAGAGAAGGGAGAATTAGATGAAGATTCCAGATCCCACCAAATGATCGGAAATATATAAAAAAAAAATGAAAAGATAACTATATCGAGGAAATAGAATAAAGAAAAAAAAAATACAGAGAAAAGTTTAGAAAAAGAACATTAATGAAAAGATAAATAAAAGAGATATAGATGAGGAGTTGAGATGAGAACAATATAGTAAAGGAACGATCGTGACTGCCGAATCTAACCCAAGGAATAATGAACAGAACACGATAGTCAAAAGTTATAATTGTTCGGGGATACAAGAGCCACTTGAAGAACACAAAGAACCAAGCTTTAAGTGAATGACTGAAACGATAGAATGAAAACCGTTGGGATGGATAATCAGGAGAAAACAGATGATTAAGCAAAAGCACAGCGGGTGCGGGTATTTGACGAGATGATGGAATTCGGTTGAGCGTGATGAATGGGCGAGTTGTTCCTTCACTTGGAGGGAATCCATTGTAGATTGCGGAAGATATGGGGTTTGCCATTCTGCGCCACTTCGGGGGCCCATGTTTTCATTGGTACTGGGAGGTAAAACGAAAAATCCACTCATCCTTAAGTTCGTGGTTGGGACCCCCGGAGAGGGATAAATACCTTTTTTCCCCCTTCGAGGAGAGAAATTTAAAAATAAAGAAATAAAAATTATCTAAATGTTTCTGAGGGCAAAACGGAAAGGCAGGTGTAGAACATATGCTTTAAAAGCATCAAATATAAATTATGTTAATGTTCTGAGTGCAGCATGAAGAATCAGAGTTTCAATTGAAAAGACACGCATGTTAGTAAGCATGGAATATGTAAGCAAGCAACAAACATAGATGAAGAACGAAGGGCCGACAGGTTGTAACTTATGGAACCTAAAAAAAAATCAATGATAAGCGAAATAGTAGGGAGAGGTCGGAAAAAGTTTATGTATGACATGTATATTGATTGCCCAAAGGCTCTTCCTCATTTCAAGGGCAAAAAGAAACATGAACATCTGGAGAATTAGAGAGAAAACGCAACAGTAATCCATAAAGTGAATTAATAGAGAGGAAAATGGATATTATAAGATAAAAAAAAAGATTATTAGGGCTTTCCTGTTTGCAGCGTGGATGGGCGTTGTTTAACAATCTTGCATTCTTTTCAATTTTTTTTTTAAAAAAAAAATTTTTTCCTATGAAATTGAAAAGTAATCAATTTTATTACTATGTACATTTTGTGAAAGAAGGAAAATCCTAGTTGTGAATTTGACATCTGTTGAGGACGAGATCCGTCGGATGTCTATCAAGGTTTTTTCTCCTTTAAAAATTTGAAACTTCGCCAGAGAAATAAGTTAAATATAAATAAATGGAAATTGGTTATACTCATCCACTGGCATCGTGCTTAAGGATGGAGAGGACGGATTAAAGGTTGTAAGGATTCATTCTTTACTTTCTTGTGCGGTAGTCAGATGTTATTTGGTAGATTAGCTTAATGAGAATTCTTAATTATATTGTCCTTTCATCGTTTGAATATATAAAGAGAAAGGCCCTGCAAAAACATTGTAAAAAACAACTTTAATAAATGTTTGTTCTAAATGGGTCTCTTACATTTCATTAACCATTTAGTATTAAATTTAATCAAATTTATTCACCAAAATAAATTAAATTTAAAACATCATAAAATTATAAAATTATTTCAAAATACTGTGTTAGACAAAAATTATTAACTTAGTTTAATTATAAGGATAATTCCCATTATTATTCACAAAACTAAATTGTTTAGCTTCTGAAAAATTACCTCGTTATTACTTGCTAATTACTAATCGATCATCAGCCATCAAATCCCTCATTAATTTACCATTTCCGGTTTTAGGATTTTTTTCCCGAACTTGGCAATTAAGTTTTCCAAAACAATCATAGCTGCGTTATTGTCTTATCAAACTAAATGGTATTGGAGAGACGGCATTTGTTTGAAAGGGACGTTTTCCAACTTAATAATCTTTTTTTTTTTTCGATCAAAATTTTCTTTTTCTTTTAATTTTATAAAAACGAAAAAAAGAAATTTATTTATAATTTTAACAAACTTTCCTATTTTACTCGTTCATTGGAAGACATGGACGAAATTTAATTTAAACTTGTTAGTGGGTTTGACCGTTTAGGACACGTGTTTTCAAAACTTTCAAATAATTTTAAAATATTTTCCTGATTAATAGTTGTTTTTTTGGGGAGGGAGGGGTGTTTGTACCAGGGGCAGCACTGCTCACTGTTAAAAGCGGGTTTTACTCGTGAATAACTTAGGGTCCTGATCTTTAGAGGCATAACGAAATTTTTGAGCTTAGGTTGGAAACTTAGAACTGATTGAAGTAATTTGTTCTCCGTAAGGACGCAAAAAGAAGCAGGCTTTGAACGAAAGAGCGTGTGGATTTCAGAATGAGGAAAAGTCATTTACTGCAATGGAAATGGGAGGGCTATAGCAGGAAAACAACTAGTACGCGTTGATGCCAAAGCGGGGATCAATCATTCAGATGGTGGGACAGGGAAAAGACTTAGGGACCCGGCAAAAAAACGAAAGAGGAGAGGGGTCTTTTGAACATTGAGGTACCCATGTTGTTTAATAAGTGTGGGCCGATTTCTGAATCGCGGTGTTCCCTCCCGTTGTCGGGGTTGTTTTGTAAAGGGGGGGGCCCCAACTTATTTAACAGGGGTTCACCGCGTCTTTTTGTCGTCAATCCTCCACGTTTCTAACAGGCTTCCTCAGACTTTGAAACCCACTCATGGATGTTGGGGTTTACTGGGGCGGGCTTGCGGGATCGTCCTATCGGTTCCGGAGGAAGTACGCGTTGCAGATTTACGGGGGGCCGCGCCCTGAACTTTGCTGCCCTTCAGGCGCGCTCATTCCCCAACCCCCCACTTGGGAGGGAACCCAACAGAACTTGCAAAACTTTCCGACGGCCATGGAGTCTGGCACAAGAACGTTCGTATATGATTGAACCAAAGGAACCTAGGGACGTTGTTTTGAAATTTTGCGAGAAGAGCGCTTCTGAGAGTCGGAAAGGATGGTGAACCTGGTCTTGCTTTCCGTAAAGAATATGAAACCCTAAGAATTGCAAAAAAGCAGTTGGCCACCAGCTCTGCGTTAAGATAGAGGGAGCAAGGAAGCGAGTAACTGGAACAGAGAGCGGTTCAGGAAATTACTGGGTGATGCTTCCAACACCATCGCTAGTTTTGGAGCAATCAGTAAGAGAGTTATTTGAGTGGGAGAGACGGTTGAGGATGGATGGTGTGGTTTCAGAACTAGACATACCCACTTCCTTTGTTGCATTAAGCTGGGGGTGGATGTCAACACAGGAATCGGATGTAATGGATCAACGCAATAAGAACAAAACGCTCGAAGGCCAATTCAGGAGTTGTCAATTACTCATCCATCACGATAAAATCCCCCAAAAATGGCGGGCAATGCTACCGTATGAAGATGCTTAAGAAAACTGTTTTTGGACGAGGGGGGGGTGTAGAGAGTTCGTAGTTTGGGCGTTTAGGGGGAACATATGAGGTGTTTCTTTCTCAGAGGGCAGAAAGGCATAAACACATATCCGTCACTTCCAGGCTCTTCCTTAGGCGGAGATCGGGAACGCCCTCATTTTTGGGACTGCGGGTTCTTTGAGGCTTAGTAAGAACGAGAAGTCCTGGTCATATATTTGCACTTCTGTCAGTCAAACATTGATCGTACCAAGGGCGATTATAAAGATTGAGCTAATACTTCTGTTTGGGCCAAGGTGGTAGATAGTGAGGTGACGAAGAAAAATCCAGACTGCTTCGTAGGCAGTTGGTTTCCATTTTCACATGCTGGAAATTGTTAGACATAGGATAGAAACAAAGCGCACACTTAAAATCAATGCCCGATATCTAAAGTATCAAATTTACCTATCCGGAGATGATATCCCGCCAGAGAGGATACTCGATAATTACAAAATCGGCGATTTTTATTATCCAATTATATATATATATTTATAAATATATACTTATATAATATATAATTATATTTAATTATATATTTATATATAATATTATATATATATAATCATTATATATATTATATAAACTATTACTATACTATAACTATATATCTGTTTGAAACTACCTTTTTTTACTAGCTTTTACTGTAGTTGAAATTTTTTAATTTACCCTGGACTTGCACGGCATAATCTTGACATTTAAACACATCCATATTGTATATACACTATGAGGACCAATTTATTTTTTTAAAAAATTTAAAAAAGTAAAACAGAATTCACAATTATCTGCTCCCTTGAAGGTTACTTGGGTGAGAAAGAAATAAACGATAGCATTCGCTTCTAGGTGGAAGCATCGTCAGGCGTCCAATGTAATCTACACCAACTCGGATGAGGAACTAATACTGGAATTATTTCTGTTCTCTATTTATTCGCCAATCTTGACAGAAGATTATGGCCATGGGAGCGAATCCGTATTTTTAATTGGCTAAGTTCGTTTGTTTTTTTCAGGTTTTATTGTTAATCTTCAAAAAATATCATTACTTTATGAAGACACACGTACGGACAGAACGCACAAACACATACGCGCTCTACAATAAAACACAAGGGCCTACCAAACACACACTAGATAAACACGTTCACCCCCTACCGCACACCACACACACACACAGCATTATATATATATATAAATATATATATAATATATTATAATTATATTATATATACTAAAAAAATAATATAATATATAATATATACATATCTTATATAATTATATATATATATATATTTATATATATTATTATAATTAATTTAATATTATTTTAATAATACTCTATAATAATAATAGATATCATATAATAATCATATATATATATAATACTATATCCCCCAGTTCGGTCGCTGCACCTTGATAGTGATTGGGGGGGGGCTCTCTGGGTTGCTGTTTGGGCCGGGGATATTACGGATATACACCCCGCCCTCAAGCGTCCAAGAGCGGAAAGAAGCGTTTTTTTTTTTTTTTTTTTCTTTTTTTTTTTTTTTTTTTCCCTCAGGGAGGTCCGATGACGCCATGACACCTTTCCCTTACGAGGCCGGCATTCTGTGCCAGTCTCTGATTGCGTTGAAAGGGGTGGACTGAGCCGCTCACTGTTCTGTTGATTCGGTGCACACCGGAGACCAGCAAGCCAGGTTTGGGTCTTTTTCCCCTGACCCCTCTGGAAAACATCTATAATATTAAAGAGGGAGATCCCGCCCGCTTTAGCGCGGGTTCTCCGGGACCAACAACTCATCAGGCTCGGACACGCCATTGACGGGGGGAACACCCTTTAATCTATTATTCACACACCAATCGGATAGAACCATTACGCAAGCCTCTTCTAAAAGCCTGGATGCGAATTTAAAGAAATTCACCGAACACATTGGACACGAACACCATAGAAATGGACTTACTCTTCTTTGGAAAGCACTGCCACTTCCCGAACATTGTTGCCGTGTCTCCCCCCACTCCACTGGAAGGCCTCTGCCTGCTTCCCGGCGATCAGTCGCCTGTGCAACGGCCTCAAACGCATTTCCCCAAGAGTGCCAAATCCCGCAAGTGCCTTTTCGCAACAGTCGTTCTCATTGTTCACTCCATATGCTGCACCCCTCCAGGAATTTCAGCAGATACTGCATTCCATTGTAAATCAACATTACTGCGAATTTTCCACTACCTACAAAATAGCTCTTTTACTGAGCAACCAGAAACCATTACTTTCAGTTTTAATGCACTTTGAAAAAAAAGCTTTGGCGTTGAAGGATTCCTCCAGTTCAATTAATGGAAATGGGGTCATCTCGTACAAAGTACTACCCGGATATTCAAAGTTGTTCATATTTCTTCTGTCAATCCTTAACCGGTCTCTTGGCCAGATATTTCCTCTTATTTCTAATTCCCGATGAATAAGAAACCCCACAAATTCAGGCACCTTTTACTGTTTTATGAACAGAAAGACGAAGGATAAACAGCTGTTCCATCATGGGATCGTTCCAACAAGAAAGATTATTTTCCCGTTACAACGTTTATGAAGTTTCCCCCTTCGTCGGGGACTCTGGACAACAACCTCGTTTACTTGCTGAACCTTTATTACCCTCATCCACCTACAAAGGTTTTTAAATAGGGTTTACAAGATACACAGTGTTCGCACGTTTGTTTCCCCCGACCGCGACGTCTGTCAAAAAATTGGGCACACGGGTTTGGTCATCCCGGAAATGTACTGTAGGGGAACCGGAATGAAAATATGCCCAGCTCTGCGGAGATTCTTTCCACACTCCCTGTCGAAAAAAATACCCCTAACTGTGAGGGACCCCACAAGTGCGTCTCATTCTTTCCAAATGGCCACAACATTACCTGTTTGAACAGGGAGTTCTGGAATTATGACCATTACACAACAATGAGCAGGAGAGGATGCCCATACGGCCAGGCTTGTATAGAAAAATCTATAAGCTGTACAAAAGGACCCAAAGCAAGGCCTAACCCAACAAATCACTGCTGACACCCACCTTCAGCGATGCAATTCAACCCACACAACATCATTCGCACCCAGCAGAACTTCTCCCCAAAATCCCAGTTTTGAACTCGGGCAGCTGACTGTATGCTAATCTTTGGCCTGTATGGTCCACGCACCGGGACTCCTCAATTGAACTAAAAGCAGCCCATGGGACTCCAATCATCCTTGTTCCAAAAAAAAAGCCCCAGTACAACCTAATCCCTAACCCTTCAAAACAAACCAGCCATGTGAAAAACTGAGCTGGTTCAATTCCAACACGAATCTTTCGGATAACACTTCTTTCAAAGACACCACTGTCCATTTGCCCTACCACATGAGTATTCGTCCCAAACTTATGGGAAGAGGGGACTGTCTCATTTGTCTTTTTGATTTTCGCTCCGCCCGATTTGCTCAAAATTCCTGGAAAAAAGATGTCCCCAAAGGCAAAGAAAAGATAAATTCGCCAAAGCTAAGATTATTCGTAAAAATAACAGCAGCCGTCCGATTTTAAACAAAAAACACACGTAAACCCAGACCCCGTAACAATTGTAACTTCAGAAAGAGACTCGGCTAGTCACCTAAGGGACAAAAATCAACTACTTTAAATAGATTACCCAAAGCCATCGAGCTTATCGGACAGACCTACCACATGAAACCCCTGCTAATAGGTTGCAGGGCAATTCTAGCTTTCTTCGGAGTTCTTCGTATAATTCTTTCTTTGCTGAATTTCCCATCCTTCAAGCGCTAGCACCAAAGAGTTTCTATATGCCTTAAAAGATAATGTAAAACGCGCTTCCAAATGCAGCTTGATGTGAGTGAACCAACTCTCTTTCTAATACTTCCTGGGCTTCCGAGAAAGGCGAAAATGGAAGACTGTCCAACGCAAGCGCTCTAAGCGCTCTGGTTCTATTGGAAGCATGAAGGGAGACCCAGAGGTCCCTTTCTAACTTTTAAATTTGTCCCATCTCCCAAAATCCACTCCACGACATCATTACTAGCCAAAGCTCAAGATATCGGAACTTGTTTCAAGTCAACGATCCCATATTTGGGAAACCCTTTATTACGCGGAACCCCCAACTCCTCTCAAAAAAGAGACACCTTTCCCGGTCAACACATCTTCCTTCCCCAGTTCTATGGAAGCATCTCCACATCCCTTAACATTTCTGACTCTGTTTACTTGGCAGATACTGAGTTCTCATTCCCACACATTAAATAAAAACGAGCATTTTGTTTGCTTCTTCTATTGACCAATCAACCAACCATTATTTTAAGGTTGGACTTGGCTGAACTCACTGTATCTCGCATTTCATGGTGAGCTCTTTTTCACCAATACAATTACTGAAACTTTCCTCCCATAAAGGGACGTCATTACACATACAAATTCTCTGGTGAATGATTACCCTTCTCCCCCCAAGGTGTGTTCCCCATCCTCGGCCGGAAGACCCACGCCTCAAAACCTTCCCATCTCGAATCTGTTATCCACCCATTCTAAAATTACCCCAGGACATAGAGACAATGGTCTTCTAATAGACACCACCATGAAATTCATCTCATTTCATGACCTTTCCTTTCAATGATTGTCGTGGCTACTTACTCTACTTTCGAAGATTGTTCAACTAATAAACTTGTACACCAAGTGTATGTTTGCAGTGAACTTCGGGGACTATTGTTCAATCTGCTTCTTTTCAACTTCTGGATATAATCGCCGTTACTTCTATAGAAAGAGGTGGAAATGATAGGGAAGGTGCAGGTATATTACTTCATTCCCCAAATCTATCCCCTATTGCCCCCATTGGTCCCTCCAAACCAAACTCACTGCAGTGCGGCAAGAATTTCACTTATCCTTGACAATTACTATATTGTCAGTTGCTATCAAAGGGCTCCGAATAGTGAATTTTACTAAGGATTCGACTTAGTTATTCTTTTTTAAAACGGCTTCGCCTACTCCGGTTTGGATTACTAGAGTACATTCAACCTCGCCAAGCCATCATATGGGAGGGGACTCTTGATCACATTCAATTTCCAAGTACCAAGATTCTTAATAGATCTTTTCTAACCCCCTGTTCCCTTGGGATGCCTGTAACACAGGACTCCCTACCTATGAACGTTTAGGTACACACACACTTGTTCTTAATATATTTGATATTTCCTTTTCTCCCATTACCTCTAATGGATCGTGTTTTACGTGGTCGCGCCGCGTATTGATTATTTATTTCGGCAGTGGATCAATTTAACCAATGAATAGATAATGAGCTTGTTTCACAAGCCCCCAATGCAAAAAAACCATTCCAGCTGCGCCGTTATGATCAGCAGCGGAGTGGGCTCCTTTTCTATTTTTCAGGCCACACTATCCTCTTTCCTCTGTAATTATATAACCGATCTTCCGACTGTTCCAGATGAACGCCAATTTGCTTCTCCAGAGTAGTCATGCCTCACAACGGCAGCGACGGAAGCTTGCATCCCGCAGTCTTCCTCAAGGCAGGCGGTCGGCAAACCCCTTGGTGGTCCAGAGTCGCGACCACAAAGCCAACCGAGTAGAAGAAAAGGGAAAACGTCTAAAGCCATACAAAAGACTCCCGTAAGCCACCAAACATGATGTATTTGATTAAAACGAGGCCGGCGAGCGAGATCTCGAGCCGAATATTTAAATTCAGCAAAACGGCGTAAAAGCATATTTTTCGAACTTACTATCACTTTGGTTAAAACTCCCCCCCCAAAACCCAAAAAAAACTCCCCTTCCCTTAGGTGTTGTGGAAAGTACCAGAAAATTATCTCGTTCGATCTAAACCTTCATCACCCACAGTTCAAGTCTCCGCTATGGGCCTGATTACATGATTTACGATCCTCCGCTCCTTCGGTGGTAGTGGATTGCGTTAGTTATAGCTTCGCTTAGGCCATCCGAGTTTTTCCATTCCGGCTGTACACTGGAAGGCCTTTCAAAAACTGGAACTGGCACAGGGCCACTTTGCAGAACTTTTCACAGCCGAAAAGAAGAATGCATACCTTACAACCCGTCTTTTTTGACATTGCGAGTATCAAAATTGACTCTTGGTCACCAGACATGATTTCGGTATATTGCATGCTTCTGTTCATATTAAACACCTCCAGCCCATCAGAATTTTATTGATCTATTAATAACGAATCTGATCGAATTCCTCTTTTCCAATCTTATTTGGACTACAGCTTTGGTATTTCCATCCCCAACCTGGAAAGATCCGAAAAGTTGAATTGCAATTTCGAATTTCCACTGACTTGCCATAAACCTTGTAAAATTATGGGAGGAAAAAGGGGGTCGCTTTTTCATTTCAGAGAGAGTCCGCAGCCTTTTTTGAACTTTCAGTTTGGGCTTTCGCAAAAATCGTTCCGCCGCGGAATGGACCCCTTGTTTTTTAAAACTAAGACCGATGGGACATCGGAGCTTTTTTTCTGAGACTGGTGGGTATGGTCTTGGTGTCTTTCTTGACCTTGAAAAAGGCTACGGACACACTGGAAGAACGTGGTCTCCTTAACTCCATTTCGCTCGGTTTTCGCGGGACAACTCCCTCTTTTTTTCATTAAATGTCTTTCTGTCAAACAGATCCATGCAAGTCGGTGCTTCTTGTCATATTCTGTCAGGCACTTTTTTCTGATGAAGGTGTTCCGCAGAGGTAGTGTTTTAAGGTTGTACTATATTTCGCTCTCGAGATTTAATGGATATTGGTTACCTCTTATCCGGGGCTGTCATTTTCTCTATATTTCCGATGGGGACTTGCATTATTTAACTAGCGGTGCCCAGGCTTGCCCATGTCTCGAACGGGCCACTGTACAGAGCTATTGAAAATATTCGACAG
This sequence comes from Trachelipus rathkii, assembly GCA_015478945.1. NCBI lineage: Eukaryota > Metazoa > Arthropoda > Malacostraca > Isopoda > Trachelipodidae > Trachelipus > Trachelipus rathkii. The sequence goes on along the minus strand of JABUQX010060060.1, from coordinate 23,759 downwards.
CTGGGGTAGCTTCCCATTGGCTGTTCCATATTTTCTCCCACCAAAACCTCAAAGCAGTCTTTTTAAAGAAAAAATGGATGAAGGCTTTGGCCACCCTTCTCCAGCGACCTAACCTTATAATGGGTCGCCCATTTTCCTTAACTTTCACAGGTCAAATTTCTATGGGCTTCATTTCTAGAGACCACTTTAACCAATGCAACCGCATATTAAACAAACTAAAAACCACTTGTCATTCGCAACCCTTGAAAAACATGTTACGTCATTTCTCGCCCCTTTCAAATTGGAGGTGCTGATCGCAAATCCCTTTTAGCGTCTGTACGTAGCCCTATCCGATCGAAATGATTATGGCTGTGCAAGATGTATCGGTCAGGGCCCATAACCTACTACACCTGTTAGTTTCCATCCAAAACGAAGCGAGTCCTATTTCTCCCTGGAGCTTTCGATCGTCCCCCAAGGTGAGCCTTGAAGTTGAAATCCATGTTGATGCCACCTTCTCTCTTTCGAAGAGATCAACGTTACAGATATTATCTTCGTTTTCAAACCCAATACCGTCTGCTCTGACACCGATTCTGCAGGAGTACCTAGAATTTCCTAATACTGGGCCATTCGCAAAAGACGGTTCATAGAAACATCTTTTATTTCCTCAATCATACCCTGGTTTCAAAGGTGCTGGGCCTTTTCTCTTTTTGACGAAGGTTACACACCTTTGCTATTTCCCTCCTCTCTTACCATTTGCTTGGCTCTGACATCTTCTCAAATTTTAAGCCGATCCTGCTTGCCCTGGTTAAAAGCATCATTCACGTTTATCAATGCGCAGTTTCACGATGAATGATTACTCCGAGTGTTACTTACGGCTCTACAACAGGGGCAAAAAGTGTGGCGCTTCTGCTGTGCATTTCCTGGAACCGCAACCTTCCCATACCCTTCCCCCTTATGCTTATTTTTACAGCAGGTTACGGCTTATATGATTGCCTTTCTGCGAAAATTCTAATCCTTAACCCAGATCAACCTTCATTACTGTCGTTAATTCAGATTTGCTTAGCGCCGCTCAAACCCTTAAACCCTTATTTCTAAAACGCAATGGTATTCGCTGCTACAACAATTTCTTCTCGACTTCTCACTCCGACCGTTAAGAAACCAAATTATTTTTGTTGGACCTCCCCTCCATGTAGGGGTAAAGCTGCAATGAAATCGGCTGGACAGAGAGGCCCAAAATGCCGCCTTCTTCCTTTCTCGAGTTGTTCCAGGTACCTTCCCGGATGCACCATTCGGACGAAGAGGAGCCGCCTTCCTCATCAATTGATTACATTCCTTGCTCTCCGACCGGGGCTTCTCGATCTTGTTGGCAAGGTGCTGGACGAGTGATCGGCGGGAAGGAGTGAATATCTGAGTGAAGTGGATTTAAAAGCCGGTATAGCATTCGGTAGTGGTCTCCTTCCCACAGACGAAAGCGCTTACAAGAGGTGGATATTTGCACGGCCTCCGTACTTGGCCACACTAATATCACTTCCAGGTCCACTATAATGTCACGAGAATCCCTCCCCCATTGGCAACAATTTTTGCCGTCGGACCACCACCCCGCAAATCTGTTCTCATATGCTTCATTGATTGTTCCCATCTGGAACCCTATTCGCTGTCGTTATTTTTCCACTTATAACGGGTCCATACCGACGCTTTCTAAAGATATCCATATTGCTTATCTAATCTTCCCACTTTAGCAGTAACATATTTTCTTGTCTATCTTTTCAGAAGTGAGAATGTTTTTGTATAGCATTTTATTTTGTTATGTAATCTTAGACTGGTAACATGCAAGGATTGAAAATTGATTTAGTTTTTATGTTTATTCGTTGACTTTGACTGAAATTATTCATTTTCACCACAATGCAATCTTTCTTACATTGAACCATATATATGTGACAGGGCCCTTTCCATGGTTGCTGATTTTTCAGCCCATTGTGGGCCGCTTTTCCCCCCGAAATTTTTTTTGTTTGGGGAGGCCGTTGGGCCGTGACACTAACTCAAAATATAATTATTATAAATAATATTTATATATATATTATATTTATATTATATATATATATATATATATATATATATATATATATATATATATATAATAAGATGGATATAATATATATTAATAATATATTATATATTATTATATATTATATATATATATATATATATATATATATATATATTATTTATTATATTATAATATATTAAAAAAACTAAGATATACAAAAATTTAACTATGGGGTGAGACACATATTGACAATGAGCGAAGATATTTCAAATGTAGGTCGTTTCTTTTTCATTGGCAATTTTTTAATCATCAAAAAAAACGATAATTTTGTTTTGGGAGAACACAACCCATCATAAAAAGTAAAAAAAACTATTATATACTTCTACACATGGGTTGGGGATTTTTTTTGAGTTTTTAGAAAAAAAATCAAGTTTTGATTGTTTTTCATGATTCGTGACGCACGCAGAAATATATTATATAAATATAATATTTTATATAATATATATATTATTCTATTATATATATTTATATTATATATAATTATATTATTATATAATCTAGGAGATTAGTATCTTGTTTATATTAACTATTCATATAACATTTATATACTACTTCTATAATATAATTTATTATATATATATGATTAATTAGTGCTTTATTACATTAAAAAACCCACCTTGTTTTGTTATGTAAAAAAAAAACCCACTCCAGTAATCTCGGCGGTATAATGAGGTTATCGTTGGCAAAACCTGGTGGTGTATTGCCTTTCGCTTATGAGGAAAAAAAAGTGTGTTTTCTCAATAATGATCGATTCATATTATCGGAATTTCGGGACCTTATCAAAGATATGCAAAAATCCACAATTGGTAAAAAAAGCCACTTCTTATGCAGATTTATCGTGCGACTTTCCCAGCTAGCAATGCTATTTATAAATGCCAAATGTCACTTTTTATGATTATAATCTAGGAGAGTTAGTTATCGTTAGTACCCATCATTAGACATATTATCTATTACCCAGAACAAATTCCAAATTTTAAAATATTATTCATACCCTCAACAACACATCATCCAAAGGTCCGCGAATTTATACCCCCATACCCATTATTGCGGTAAAAGCATTTTATCGATAGCAATAACCGAAACCCCGTAAAAATACCATAAATTAAAAACCCATAAAAAGTAAACCCGGTTGGAAACAAAAAATTATCGCATACACGATTACCCAGTAAAATTTTTATCGTATAACAATAACCCCAAACCGAAATTTATCGCCCACGCTAACGGCTGATCTCTGAGATTGAACATATTTACATGACAATTGGAATACAAAAACTGTGCGGACGCAGAGATCCGCAACCGTATCAGATTGTTCAGTATCGACTCCTTGGAGATTAGAGTGAGCGTACAAAGCCGCTAGGAGCTTAGACTACTCTCTAAGTTTATATTGGCTGCCAAACAAAGTGATCCAACTACATTTAACCAGACATATTGCCACGCAAATTTTGTCAACCATGTACTCTCGTATAAGCATTTCATAGTTCAAAAAAATATCTTTATAATAACCTTGATTTTGACGAGTGACACTTTGTTGAAGGTCAGTGTCAATCATTAGTTCAAACGATGCTGCGTATCTTGATGAGTAAAATGGGTTCAAACTAATTAGAACTAAGGAATTTGTTTAGATAATACGATTTAACTGTTGCTGATATGTTGGAGAAGCGGGGATACATTGAGTTGGATGCCCTGTTAAGTTACTTCACTGTTAGTAAGTAGGGAACTTTGTGAATCTTAGCAGATTTTCCTACGTGAGGTATGGTAGGTTTGTCGTTGTACAATTATATTCTTAGCTCAGTTTATGATTATGTTAGCTTTAATTGAGATGAAAAAACTTTACTCTTAGCATATATATTCGGTTGGTTCGTGATATGATAATTAGGTATAAATTATTTGATAAATTTTTTTTTTTATACTAAAATATTAAAAATTGAAAAATGTTATCGCATTGTATATATGGACAGTACTAACAACCTGTCAAAAACTTACTTGATATAAATGTACAGTGGTGAGTTTTTGACATTCATGAGACGAGTGTTGGGTTGAATAGTTACGTTTTGATGCAATGTTAGTTCACTTTACTGTTGTTAAGATGGATCTTTGTTAATGTTGGCTGTTTTTTCGTGCGTAAGTTGTAGGTTTGTCGTTGTACATATATATTCTTAGTTCAGTTATATTATGTTAGCCTTATGTTAAGAACTCTTTCTTAGCATATATTCGCTGATCAGTACATAAAGAGCTTATTTTATGCATTATGTTTATCAAAATGATTACTCGAAATATGACTGAATCAATAGATACCAATAGATCATGGAAGGGTGGGTGGGAGGGAGGGGGAATCGGTGGTTGATTTACTGATTTATTGATTTTAAGCTTTAAAATCCATGGTCTAAAACAAAAAATGAATAAAACAAAACAAAAAAATTTAACATATGTATATTTCTCTTAAAATATATTTAGCTTTCATATGAATATGAATATTGAGAAATTTAAATAAGCTTAGCATATAATAATATTAACGCTGTAATCGGCATTTATATTATAACTTTTTATTGTTTTAGAAGATTATTTTCTGTTAGTATATTGAATATATTTTGTTTGTATATATATGGATATAGGACTCTATGTTATTAGTGAGTAGACGGAATTTTCCCCTTGAGTTGATGATTTGTGTTAAATTTACTATTAATTTGAAAAATCTTATGTTAACACCGTTGAGCATATCATTCGGTGTGGTCTGTATGATAATTAGACAGGGTTATGATAAACCATTATTTGTTAAATATGCTATTCCCGAGTTAAGCTAAAATTAACAGTTGATCATGTTAGAGATAGCTTGAAAAAAAGTATGAAACAGTACATTTGTAATGTTAGCTACTTACTGTGTTAAAGTATGGAACTTTGTTAATGCAGGCCGTTTATTCGGGCGTAAGGTATAGTTTTCGTGATACATTATATCTTAGTTCTTGTGATGCTATGTTAGCTTTCATTAATGTGAAAACTTTGTTAATTAGCATATATTTGTTGGTATGTAATTAGACACGGTTCTATAATTTTTTTTAAAATCATTATCATAATTTATATAAAATTAACATTGATATGTTAGAATATGCTCACAAAAGGTTACAAGGTACGTTTTTGTTGATTAACGCTACTCTTCAAATTTTTGTGGAACTTTGTTGATGTAAGCTGTTTATTCGTGAGGCAGTGGTAGAGGTTCTTGTACATTATTATTCTTAGTTAGGTTGCTAGTACGCTTATTATGTGAAAACCTTTGTTACGCTTAGCATATATCGTTAGAAGTGTTAAAATAACTTGATTTTGCAATTATGTTTATTCTGGAAATGATACTCGAAATGGTATTGAAACAATAGACAATATATCAATTAGATTCAAATAGCATCATAGACATGGGGAGCGGGACAGGAAAGGTGAGGGCAGGGGGGGTGGCAGAATCGCGTTTGCACTCTTTACTGATTTACTGCTTTAGCGATGTAAGAGTACCAATTTTTTAAGTTATAAAACATTAAAAGAATAAAAAAATTTTAGTAAAACAAAAATGATTTAAACAAAATAAAAACAAAAATAAATAAAAGGTTTTGTGTTATGTTAGTACCAAAATATGACTTGAATCAATAATCAAATAGATCAATAATCCCATTAGATGGGTGGGAAGCTGGGGAATGGTTTGATTGCTGAAATATTACTGCTTTAGCGTATTAAAAACATACCAATTTTAGTAAAAAATATGATTGAATCGAATAGATCATTAAGGGGCGGAGGCGTGCGGGGAGGGTGTTTATATTACTTATTTACTGCTATGGCATGTAAGAAACATAACAATTTTAGTAAAATATGACTGAAATCAATAGTAATCAATAGAATCAATAGATTATGATGGACAGATAGGGGTGGCGGATGGTGGTTGATATATACTGATTACTGACTTTACTGATTACTTGCTTATAAGGATGTAAAAACGCAATTTTTTACGTTTTAAACATGAAAAGCATAAAAAATTTTATAAACAGAACCATCATAGCAATAAAAACAAAAATAAATTAAAAAATAAACAAAAAATAATGAAAAAAATTGAAATAAATTAAAAAAATTAAAATTAAAAATCAAAAAAAATAAACACAGAGAATAAATGTAATTGAAACATAAATAAATAGCAAACAATATTATTTAGTTTACGTTTATAAAAAGAAAAACGAATCTTTTGAAAATTAGAAAATGTTAGTCTACGAGCTTAACGAATGACTAAACTTTTTTCAGCACCGCCACCGGCATCCAGCGTCGATGCTGTAACCAAACTCGTCTTCTTCTCAGCTTCTTCCTCCATCCTTTCTCCTTTCTTCCTTGTCCTTCCTCCATCTTCTTCTGTTTTCTGCTTCGTGCAATTTTTCTGGGGAGCCCCCTCGGGGGGGTTTCCAGACACCCTTACAACTTACACCTCTCATACAGAACCTTATATAACATATTTATTTGATATTTCAAAATGGTGGAAGGTAAGGGCAGGGCAAATGGAATACACTCCGTGCCGCGTCAAATCCCAACTCCTTAGACCAGACTCCTTCCTTATTAGACACGCCCTTCTACTCTACTTTGCTTATGCAATTCCCCCATTCCCAATTAGACACGCCCCTTCGGTCCCATGGTCCTCGAACAACCCTTGAACTTTAAACCATTTCAATTTAGATCTACGGGCATTTATAACACTATATAAAACCCCAATACGTATTATTATACAAATATTTACAACCCCTGCACGGTGTCCGTTCCGGATCCGAATACGGATCGACTCCGACTCCGCTCCGTCACCAATCCTTTCTCCAATTTTCAGCCTTCTACGCTCATTTCATTTTTAGGGCATACCCTACCGTGGGCCACGGATACGTAAACTCGTCGAGACGACGGTTACGTCACCACATAGCGTGCCTCCAAATTTTAGACTATATGATAAAGCCGGATCGAAAAAAGAACAGTATTCTACGAACGTTAGGGTACTACATATATCTGCAATGAAACTCTTAGGTGTTAGGGCATCATGTACGCACTAGCAGTGTGTCATAGCGAAGGAATGCGCATCTATGTACGAGGCTGACATACCTCTAAAGCACATCTATGAGAGTCATTGGTAAACATATTTGAAATAAGGTATGAGAGATTTATTTTTCATAAAACTGTGCAGGCACGAACACCCCACAAGTGAGAGGTGCCAGAGCATTTGAAATAAGGGCTTGAATCCGGAAGGAGCAAAGGCCAAGCTAAAGACGGGACTGTTTTGCGTACCTCCCAATTTACGAGGTTTACGAGGTTTATTTAGTTAAATTATATGCTTATATACACATTTTGGCACTATTATTTTCCATTTGTTGATAATAAAATTTCTTATTGCAATTGTTTAATAAATGACAGAGTGATAAATCTTTCATTCACACACATAACTTGATTATAATTAAATAAATTAGGGGTTTCGAGTATCTCAGTCCATATCTTTCTGGTTTACCCCTAGAGTGATACTTAATTACCTGTAATTATCTACCTTCTAATAAGGGCCTAAGATTCATTTAATAACTGTGTAATCAAAATTTATAAATAGAAGAAAAATTCTCTGTGTGTGATAAGTAACTGTGATATAATAACCCGAACTCTGTTTGTGCCTAAAAATTCAAATATTTGAAGAAGGAAAAAAAATTATTGTGGTGATGGATGAGGTCAGGTCAATTTTACCAACATAACACGCAAATGCAAAAGCGGAGTTTATTAACGAACTCTATTTTCTCACTATGGTGAAAGCAAATCTTGCAGTATTTTTGAGTAGCGTTCTCATATTATCTTGCCGCCATTTTCGCACGACAACCGACGCTTTTGCTAAATTGCTCACAAATTTATGATGTTATTACTGTTTATAAAGCTTAAAGCCTTATTAGGACGCCTGTATGTATTTCTCTTTTGCCATGGTTATGGGTCCGTTATTATTCTCAATACCAAATTCAACGACCATCAAATCTTGTTTCAACCTTTTGGTTTGCCACTAACAACCAAAACAACGCATCCCGCTAAAAATGGTAACCATCGGAGGCGACCTTGAAGCCTACCCGAAGAAGTAGGCTCCCAACACCCAGCCTATCCCATTTCTTCGCATTTTTGAAGCTCACAGTGGACCCCATCCATAGGCCAGTCACTGAAGGAGGATCGTCCTGTTGCATGTGCAACAGTTATAATCTGCACAGGACCTAATTTTCATTAATTATTATTATTATTATTCTTATTTAATTATTTATATGTATGATGATTATATTATTATATTATTATATTATCATATTATTAATGTTATTAGTAGTAATTATTATTTATTATATTATTATTATTATATTATTAATTAGTAGAGTAGTAGTAGTAGTAGGAGTAGTTTACTTCTTTTACCATTTTTTATTATTGCGATAACATTTTTATATATAACTATTTTTATAATTTTCAATTTTATATATATAGGTAACATACACCGGAAACAGCAGTTTTTTTTTCTTTTCAAGTCGGAAATAGAACTATTATCTCACCGGGAACAGAAAAGTTATTGAGTTTTTACCATATTTCTACCAGAAACAAAAGAGTTAGGTTTATTTTCGCGCTGCCATCTTTTGCACTATTTACTTATTTACTTTTTCTAATATTAGTGCTGTGGTTTTCCTATCCTTTATCCTTCTCTCTTCGTCATTTATTTTCTTCTACTTCATTCTCCAGCCCTCGTCATGGTGGAGACTAACGACGACACCCATCCTCCACCCCCTCACCACTTTCATCTCCCTCCTTTCTACCCTCACCATCCTGAAACATGGTTTTTCACTAGTGAGTGGCATCCTCCGTACTATCAGTGATGAGGCGACAAGTACAGTACGGTTTTGTCCTTCCTGCCTGAGGTGTATCCCATTCCCCATTAGCGGATTCACATCCCTACCCTGTACCGCTTCTTCTACCCCCTATTACTAGATCTCTCTATACACTCTGAATCGCTCCCCGCCCTGTCCCTTTCTCCAGAGAGAGCAGAGTACGAATGAACATCCTACCGTAGCACCTGCTACAATAGGAGTGTGAAAGGTTATACAGGTAACCTCTCCTTGATCTCCTTGGTGCATATGCTCTCTTACTGAGTGGCCCCCCTACTACACATGAGTCAGGTTTTGTCAACACTCAATTTATCCAGAAACTGTCCAGAGATGTGCAGTACTTCCTGGCATCGTTGATCCAAAAACATTACTCTTCAGGAGTTGCAGAGACGACCGATGATCTTGTACTCCGGGTTTGACTCTAATGCTCAAGCTATCATGCGGCTATCGCTGCCTCCTGGTCTGTTCCTCTTTCTTCTGCAGCTCAAGCATTTCCTTTTCCTCCTCCTCATTGCCTCTCCCGTCTTTCTTCGCTTTCTTCTCCCTCATTTACCTTCTCATTCACCCCCTCTTGGAGCTCCGGTCCCTCTCTCCTCATGCTGCTCTCTCTCTTCTTATCCGGTATTACCCCGCCCATCTCTCTACCCTGGTCCATACTTCCAGCGCCTCTCACACCCCCTGTTCCTCCCGTTTTCGATTATAGATGCTCGTCTTTCGACTTTGCACATCGCAGCAGACATCAAGCGGAGCTGATGCTCATCGCCGCCATGCTATGTCTTCAAAGGGACCTCGTGCCCGCAACGCTCCCTCACTCACCCGCCCGTCCGTTTCTCATCTGACCATTCCCCCACCCCAGGCGCACTACGCAATATCCTAACGGATATTGTTTTTACCCCCCGGTTTGGCCTGAAGGCGAATAAGTGCAATACACCGTGTACTTTTTCGGGAAACCCCCCTAGCCAGGCTGTCCATAAATGCGTAGATCCAGCTGGCCAACCCTCCGTTTGTTCTTCCCCTCGGCCTCTCTTCGTCTCAGGATATCTGGCGTCTTTCGACAGGTCTACAAACTGTTTTTCCTGAATTGAACACCGGTGCGTCGTATCGCTTCTTCCTCCCGAGATTGCCTACCCAAAGGTCCGCTTTCCTCATTCCTGACCGGCTCTTTACGCACAAAATGGTAGTACTCACCCCCGTCTATGGTGAGCTCTTGTGCACCTTAGACTTTTCTCTCCGCCGTCAATTCCCCTGGGTATTCGTGGTCGCTGACGTGACCCAACCTATTTTAAGGGCTGATTTCCTGTCTCATTTCGACCTTATGGTCGATCTAAGAAACAGGAGATTGGTTGCCAGTTCTCTTGCTCCTTAAAAGGGCATCTCTCGGATTGCCCTTCGTTCTGCATGTCTCCCCCTTCTCACAAATCCTGCAGAAGGATTTCCGGCGCTGTTGAACCCCTGTATACATTTCTGCCTTCCTGTTCAACATTCTGTGCGCCACCATATAGAGACTATGGGCTCTCCCACCTTCGCTCGTCTCGGCGGATCTGCCTCTTGGAGCAAGCTCAGGCAGCCAAAAGCAGAGTTCGAGGCACATGCCGAAACTTCGTTCGTCCGCCCTTCCAAAGAGTTCATGCGTCCTCCCCAACCCTCCACATGGTGCCTTAAAGGTACTTCTGATTGGAGGCCTGTGGGTGATTTATGGCTCTGAAAGCTTGTACGATACCAGATCGCTACCCGCACATCCAGTCTTTCACCTCAGAGTCGGTCAGTAGAGACATCTTTTTTCAGAAAATTGGATCTGTCACGGGACCTGAATCATACAACCAACCACGATCTCCTTTTAGTTCAGCAAGTGAAAGGACATACCCCCAGTACGGCCTCTATCTACCCCTTTTATGGCCTCTCGTTTGGTATACCAAGAATACGTCTTGCTTCGATTCTGCTGCAGCTGAGACTTTCCAACGTTCATCGATGACGCTCTTAGAGGTCTCCCCTTCGCCTTGTTTATCGATGACCTCCTCATACAGCTCCTCTTTCTCCTGCCGAGCTATGAAGCAACATCTACTGAGTGGCCGTTTTTCGCCAGGTTGACGAATCGTGGCATGCGTCTCAACCCGGCAAAGTGATGTTTTTGTGTCCCTTCTCCTTACACTTTTTAGGGCAAACGTCTCCTCTGGAATGTATCTTGTCCCTTGCAGGCGTGTGCGCGTTGAGAGCTATTTTCCACCTTCCTAGGCCCTGTCTCTCAAGAGCAGCGTCGTCAGTTACCTCGGCTTCATGCTGACTTCTACCTCGTTTCTCAAATCGCGCGCTGATGTTCTTCGACCCCTAACCGCTCTCATCCTCCCCAAGCACCGAGGCAGTTCTACCAAAAGTGGACTGGTCTGACGAAGCTACTGCTGCTTTTGAAGCTTCCCCAAAGAAGCATTCGCTTCAGTCACACTCTTAGTCCACCCCCAGGACTCAGCTTTGACCAGAGTTAGGTAGATGCCTCCGATTTGCTGTCGAGAGTGCTCTTCGCAGAACCTGAATGGAGTGTCGGTCTCCTCTACGCCTTTCTGCTCTCCAAGTTGCAAACCTCCTGAGACACGCTCAGTGCTTTCGGGAGGGAGTAATGCAATGTATCTCGCCGTCCGTCATTTCCGCTACTTTCTGGAGGGCGTGAGTTCCACAAACTCACTGATCACAAAACCAATTACCTTCGCTATGGTCTCCAGACGAACGGCACTCTCCGCGAGAAGCTCGTCACCTTGGTTGGGGATTTTTTTGGGTTTTTTTTTTTTCCCCCACCCCCCAAAGGAGTTTTTCAACCACTGATGTCAGACATATTTCAAGTGTCGACAACTTCACTGCTGACGTCTCTCACGCATGAAATCGACGCGATTTTTCATCCTGCCCAACATCGGACTACGACGCAATGCAACATCTGCCAGACTTACTGAGGATCCTGCACCTTCACACAAAGACTCTCTTCTCAGCTGGAGTGGCTCCAAACTCCCTGCGGATAGAGAAGAGACTCTGTGCGATGCTCTCAGGTTTCGTCCTCGTCCTTTCGTAAATGCATCGTTCCGTAAGGCTTTTTCCCTAAACCTCCCTTGCCTTTCCCACCCGGCATTAAGGCTTCACGCAAACTGGTTGCTGCCCGATTTGGGTGGCCTGATCTGAATGCCGATGTAGCATCTTGGTGTCGCACTTGTCTTCCCTGCCTCTTCGAAGATCCACTGTCCACACCCAAGTTCCCGCTGACAAGAGCACGTCCCCTATCGTTTTTGTCGTGCTCGCTTTAGAACGTGGTTCCACATCGACATCGTTGCGACCTCGCTTCCCTCACCTAAATTATATATAAAAATATTTTTAAAAGCTGTGCCGCAAAAACAATTCCTTCTGTGATACTTGATAAAAAACTTACTTAGTGAATAAAAAGTGCTAAAACATAAACTATAATCCTTTTAAAAAAAACCGTTACAGTAGATGAGCCGGCATAACAAAAAATCCAAGCGACGCTCAAATTCCAAAGAACTTTTTCTTAGGGTTAAAATTGCCGCTAACTGTTAAACAAAGTCTCATTCTTTCGAGAGGGAAATATGGTCGCTACAAAGAAACTCTCTGCTAAAACCAAATCAACTCGGACAAAGGCTTGCCCACCAACAGTAAAAAAGGGGAATAGAAAGTCACCTCCCCCTCAACCTACTCCTTCTTCCAGGAGAGAAGAGGACTTTCACTCCTCCTCTGATCAAGAACGCCTTGAGTCGCCGCGATCATCCCATTCGCGCCAAAAGATGCTAGCTAAGCGTCAGAAGGAGAATAAGTCTCCACACAAAACTTACAGCCACTTAACATCAAGCCAACCCACTGCTTTCGACCCATATGTCGTCGTGAGAAGGCTTAGTGCCGTGAACGCAATATTCAAATTGAATGACATTAATGACGGGCACGAAAGAGTTCGTCTACTGCCCACCATGTGCAACGCAAACCACGTTCCACACCAACAACCCCCATTGCGCCAACCAAACACCCCAACTGACCCACGACGTCATACACACTCGCACAACGAGCGCCCAGCACCGAGAAAACACCGACAACTTCGCGGAAAACCAAAACAAACCAAACAACAACAAACCACCAAAACCACAAGCACCACCACCGAGCACACCTCTATAACGCTAGCATGCACACTACACACTCACGACCTACCCCAAAAACCCTAAACACCCAACACACCTATATCAGAAGCAACCACATACTTACCCCACACACAATCTAACCCTACTACTTGCCCCTTCTTGCACACGCCACCACAAAGAATCCGCCAAAATAATACCATCTTCCATCAAACACTTACAGATCGCAGCACACCAACCACGCATACCGAGACAAAAAGAAACAAAATAGAAACAAATGGAGGGAGAGCGAATGGTGTAAGAAAGGAATATACAGGGTGGAATCAGCGCACACCCCAATACCCACAGACACACAACACAACCCACAACCAAACCAAACAACAGCAAACACCACACACACACCACAAACAAACACCCTCCTAAAAGCGTCTCACTCACAAACAACAAGAGAAAAACTATCCACGAAAGACCGCCCTAGACGGAGCTATCACAAACCACAAGCAAACATACACACTCTTCGAGAAATGACAACTGTAAAACGACCGCATCAACGAATCTAAACCACCCTTACCAAACCAACAGAACAACACCCATTCCTTACACAACTAACACTACATACTCCACACAGAGACGAAATGTGACAGCTACACACAACATCACAGACCCAGCGCACCAAAGAAGCGGAAATGAGACGTGAGGAGTTACAGAGTAAATATTTGAATTGAGTCAAAGACGTCTTAGGTCACAAAAATTTTGATCTTCTAGTTGAAAATAATCCCAAGTTTGCCATAGAACTTTTCCTCGAAGAGCTTCCCGTGAATGTACAAATGAGTCTGTATACACTCGCCGAAGAAAATAACATACATCGAATGGTGAAAGTGGCTGATGATTTGTTCAAAAATTTCATTCGGAAAGATCGAAACTTCTAACCCCCAAAAGAGGATGCCTATTGGGGGAGTGTAAATCACCTTCAAAGAAACACAGACGTCTATGAGTCTGACTCAACGAACAGACCAAACCTCTCGCGTGACGTAGAAAGGAAACTTGACTCCACTCTCGAAGCTCAAGGAAAAATCTTCACACAGCTGGCTGAGCTGATGAAGGCAGTGAGAGAGATGGCAAGCACTATCTGCGAAGTCGCACAAGAAAAGCGCCAACCAGATAGCGAACGAAATACACGCAGAGGGCGAAGCCAGGCAAGGCAATCTAGATATGACAACAGCGCCTTCAATGGTGCCACATCTGACCTTTGTTTCTATCATGCCAAATTTCTTCATATGGCCTACAGATGTGAATCTGAGGAATGCCCACTCTACCCCCTACTCTATCAAAGTGGGGGAAGGAATGCCTCCCACACTACAACCCCCGCGCAGTCGGGAAACCCATAGAGAGGCCGTTCAAAATGCCATCAATGAACGGTCGAGAAAACTTGTGTACGAATTATAAGAAAGTCACTTTCCATCCCATGTTGGAATTGATAGAAAATAAAATTGAAAATAAGATTGAAAATGAAATTGAAAATAAGATTGAAAATAATAAAGAAAGTAAAAATATAATAATAATAATAATAATAATAATAATAATAATAATAATAATAATAATAATAATAATAATAATAATAATAATAATAATAATAATAATAATAATAATAATAATAATAATAATAAATAATTAAAAAAATAAAAATAAAAAATAATAAAAAAAAATAATAATAAATAATAATAATAATAAATAATAATAATAATAATAATAATAATAATAATAATAATATAATAAAATAATAATAATTCAATAATAGATTCATAAAAATAATAAGATAATACTAAGATAAATATAATAATTAATAAGAATAATAAAAAAGATAATATATAATAACATAATAATATAATCATTAAAGATAAATAATAAAATTATAATCAATAATAATAATTACATCTAATAATAATAAGATAACGATAATAAAAACATAATAACAACAATGTGAATATATAAAATAATAATAATAATAAGACTAATAATAATAATAATAATAATTAAATAAATAAAATAATAATATATAATAGAAATAATAATAATAATAATTAAAATAATAATAGATAATAATAATAATAATAATAATAATAATAATCTGAGATAATAATAAAATAATATAATAATTATAATAAAAATAATATTAATAAAATAGAATAGGAGCTTATAAATCCATTTTACTAGACTTGCGTGTTTGCTGCCAAATAGAGATAGTTAGCCCATTCTCTTCATTGTGTTATCACAGAAGAGCGAAAGAACATCAGCTGTGCTAAGAGATCTTTCCACATTTTTGATACTATAACTATAAAACATTTGCCTTTAAAGAATAATCAACTGACATTCCTCAAAACTAACCATAGTCGAAACTGTAAGAATTTTCTTAGTAAAAAATTAAAACTCAAACTGATCTTGAACAGATCCCTCTTAATTCTATTCTATCATAATTATTTCCATTTTTCTGGGTAAAATGCGCACCTTTTTAATTAACTATTCTATCAATATTGTTAGTTGACGGACAGTCTAAGGTAACGCCCATTGGCTTTCTTTAATTTAGAATAGCTTACACCGCTATCCAGTTTTATTTATCTATTATGAAAAATTATTCTTATTCTTAATAGTTATATCGATTAATGACTGGAACACTATCTAGAGGCCGCACAGTTTATTCCGGTCTTCGCATATTACTTAATTTTTAATGAGCTTCGACTGGACAGCCTCTAAACAAGGACCCATGCAGGCATTTTTAGTACTTATTCTTATTTATAATGAGTTAGGACTGGACATCTCCACGACGCGGACATCAATGTGGCTTCGATTAATATTTTAATTATTACACTATTATTGCGCTGCACGCTCTGACAGTATTACTAACCGCGAAACGCGCCCATGCGTCTTCTTCAAATTCTTCTTATTTATCAACATTATGGGTTGACATGGACATTCTAGAAGAACAAACTGCGGACCTTACACCTCAATCTATCATTTCCTACTAGCGATTAAGCCCACCGAAAACAGCTCAATACACAAAGAACTCAGCACGACATCTCACATTAATAGATCAACTATTATTCTACTACTCAAATATCTCATCACATGGCACAACATCATGAAACATGCAGACACCGATCCATATAGGTCAATGCCGGTTACAATCTAACATTCATACCCATAATTCTTAACAATGAACTCTAACCATATCTCATGCCGGAACCCTAGGACAGTACTAAATAGACTCATAGGGCTGTTCTTAAGTTATTCATTCGACCACAATTACGCCACCTAATTACTATTCATACTTGACCTGGGAACATATCCAAGAAGGAAACCCCAAGCTCGGCTTCACACTACAACTATCTCATCACATGCACATCAATCCTCTTCATTGCGCGAAGATATGCAATCGCGGACCAATCTCTCACACACACTCACAGCGACACCCATTATCTGCCCTTACCATCTAAAACTTTCTATAATATTGAATGGGCTGACCATCGCGACAATCACCTACGCTTGCCATAATGACAGCTTCTCTTATACATTACTATATTACTGAAATATATTAAGAAGCACTGCATTAACCTCTCTAGAATGTACCCAGTCTACCATAACATAAATCAAGCATAATACTTGAGCCACAGAAGCCGCCAAATGGTCCAACTACATTATTAGACGTCCCACGATCAAACCAATAAAAATTACATAAATTAACAATACGTATATTCCAAAGAATTGTCCCAAGACCACACCCATATAAATAAATAAATCAAGCAAACAAACTGAAATACTCTATCTAGAGTCTAGACTATCCCAGTCAACCAATAATATATAACCTAACTATACATATATAATATATATATATATAATACACTATATAATATATAATATATATATATATATATATATAATATATATATATATATATATAATATATATATATATATATATAATATATATAATATATACTATATATAATATATATATATATTTAATATATAATAATTAAAATTAATAATAAGAAACCGCATTAACGCCTCTAGAATGTCCAGTCAACTCATAATAAATAAGAAATAATACCTTAGAAAGCCGCCATGGTCCATTCCTTTAGACTGCTCCCAGTCAACCAATAAAATTAAAACTAAGAAGCCGTCTTGAACTCCTCTTAGAATGTCCCAGTCAAATCATAATAAATATCAAATAATAAATAAAAATACTTTTATTTAGAAGCCGCATGGCCTATCTATAGACTGTCCCAGTCAACCAATAATAATTAATAATTAAAAACAATAAATTAAGAAGCGCGCATTGCCCCTTCTAGAATGGCCCAGTTCAATTCATAATAAGTAGAGAATAATCTCCAAATAATACTCATACATGACAGCCGCCATGCGTCGTTCTTTGCAGCTGTCCCAGTCAACCAATAAAAATTAATATTAAAGTAATGCCACATTGGCCCCTCTAGCAATTTCCAGTCAACACCATATAAGTCAAAAATAAGAATACACTTAAGAGGCCGCAATGGGCCTATCGCTAGACAACTTCACGCCTATTCATATCCTCAAAGCCAAAAATCCTACCTCCTCGTTGCTTTACGTGCGCCCTCTCCAGCATATCTATGGTCTTTTCAGATCAAGGTGCTAAAAATTGTCACGACAATATTCTAATAATAGCTATAAGGAAGCTTAGAATATGTAAGGTGTAGACGCTCAAGTAATAGATAGTTCAACAGATCAAACAAAACAAAAAACAAAATTAGCGGAAAGATAATCTGGACCTTATCGAGTGTTGCGGATGACAGAGAACAATGTTTATATTTCAAAGCAAGGAAAGGAGTCTGTGGAAAATTTGAGAAACATGAGAATATATCACAATATAACCGACGGGGGTGCTGGGAACCAGAAGGGAAATAAAGTTAAATAAGAAAAGAAAAAAGAAAAGGAGGGGTGGGGGCGTCTTTTTCCTGAATGCATTGCTTAGAGTTTTGACGGTAATTGAATTGATTTTCTCACTCTTCCAAAAGAAAAACTTCCTCTTCCTTCTTCTATTTGATACTATGGACGAACTACATGTAAACAAACGTTAACGATTATGAATAAACTCTCACGAATTCTTTTAAAAAAATGTCACAGTAAAGGGTTGCAATAAATGAGTTGAAGTAGTCAAACCCCGCCTGACGGAATTGAGAAGGTCGGTCAATATGTTTTGTAATAATGTATTATAGAAGTAGAATTTTGTATTTGGTTATAATAGTTTTAAGTCATCACTCAAAAAAAAAGTTGTTTTCGTTCATTTATTTGTTTTATGTCTGCTTTGTTAAAGTGATTGTGGAAGAAGGAGCTGCACGATTTTTGTCAAGCGGCTCTCTCTCTCCGTAATCACCATTTGCAAAGACCAAAATTCCGATCCTTCCTGTACACCTGTCGGACAGTCATGTAAACAATTCCTGTACACTGAGGAACTCAACGAAGGTTGTAATCTGAGAACGCTTAACGGCTGGCTTTGCTTAATTAAGCTTTCTAACTGTGAAAGGAGTCTGCCTCAAGCTACAAAACGAGAGGTTGTATTTTTAGATGCGAGGAGCATCGTGAAAGCCGGCTGTATGAAATTAGTAGTGCAATCGCCTATATTATATTTTTTGTGTACTTTATTATTAACAGTGGAAATACATATTAATTAGTTACAATACTGTGTAAAAAGAAAGGGGACGCATGCAAGGACTTTTTGTTATTATAAACCCGACTATTTACAATATAATGTTTTATTCCTCACTTATTTCAATGAATCATCTAAAATTGAACTGTTAATCTGTTAAACTATTATTATTGGTTGTGAAATATAAAATCAATTAAATTTAAACTATAAATAGAAAGATTAGAGTCTCACGTTACGAGGAGAAAGACACTTGTAGAGCGTTAGCATTCCAAAGCTGGTTCCTTATTATAAACCAATGTTCCTTTTTTTTAATAATGAGGTCATATCTTCCAAACTTCACTTTTAATCCAAAAGTCTGGAATAACTCAATGATAATCATATTATCCCACTCATCATTAATATTAAATTTGACTGCTGAAATAATTTTAAGTTAAATTAATTCTAAGAAAAATGATAACTAAATATAAAGTTAGACTAATTATTCTATAAATATTCTTCAATGTACGACTATAATAACGAGTAAGTTTAGTAACATATATATACTCAATATTGTTTGACTTAATCATATTCTAGTATGAATATTACTCTCTCTCATAATGATTAATAATTAATGATGAAGTGATAAACCATACTATAAATCTTTTATTAATTTTTCAGCTAAATTATTATAAAGTAATAATATACAATAAACATTTATAAAAATTGCTAAGTAGTGAATCAGTGTTAAAAACATGGCAGAATTTCATTAAATTGTTATATGTGTGTGTAAAGATTATTATGTTTAGTTCTAAGTAACATTCACCTAAAATTGATATAGGGATAACCAAGTATATGTAGATAGCATATTAACAGTGTACAATTCATACTTTGGTATGCTATTCGTGACTAAGACATAGTCAACTGGGACCTCATTTAATTATTGTAAGTTGTATAAGTCAATAGACACTAGTAAGAGATGGCTAAGTAATGAATACAGATAAAGCAATCCTTTATGGCTTATTCCCATATGAGATATATGTAGATATAGAGCCATATGTATAATCACTAATTATAGAGTAATCAATTCACTAAACTTCTTGTACATTAGTAGTATATTATACAAATATTTCGTGATAAAAATTGAGTTAAAGAGATGCGCAATCTCTTTCATACCCAGATATTCCCTCATCCTATAATACCCTCATAGTTCCTCATTAAAGAAATAATAATAAACTACTACCTTTATATTTCTATCACCACCCCTCTGTGATAAGTATAAAATTGTTATTGTATGAAGTCCATGATCCATTATATAAAGACGAAAATCGTGTTTCGACTAAAATATATGTAGTGATACTTTGATTATAATAATATATAATTATATAATAATTAATTATATAAGCTATATATATATTATATATTAAATATATATATATAATATATTAATATATTAAATATATATATATAATATATATATTTATATATATTATTAACAACTACGAAAAAATAAATGAATAAATATAATAAAACATGTAAATGGGAAAAAAAAATTGAAACTCACCAAGAAAAATCACTAATATTTACACTGAGAGATATTATACATAACTTTTACCAATGCTTTTAATTATGAATAATAATAATGACTGTTTTAATGATAATTAATAACGAAGTTATTTATATATATTACATTTTATATAATTTGAGTAGTGATAAAAAAATATGAAGTGATTATTAATCTCAGAACCAAAATTCTCCGTTTCGAGATGTAATCTTCCCCGGAAATCCCGAAAAAAATATAAAAGAATGTAGAAAACCATTTGAATTAATAATAAAATAAATTATAGACCATAGTTTATGAAATAGACTATAAATAAATGTGGGATACAATTGGAGGGACCTTGGTTATGCTGCTCGCTAATTATGGAATGTGATTTTATAACAAATTTACTCACGATACTATTATCTCTGTTTATTAGATATTCGGTATTTACGTATAACCTTTATTGTGAGCCAAAATATTCAGAAATTAATTTACCTGTATCATGCTTTTTATGTAATCAGAACTATTCAAGGTAACTATATATCCGAATTATTGTGCTTTATAAACTATAAAATTACTAAGTCAACATAAGGGAAAGTTATTTCATTTTAAAATTGAAATTTTAGGAAACTTAATATTTTCTCAAAAAAAAATAATATAAATATTAACCAAATTTTATGTAAGCCTCAATATGGCGAATAATCTCTCTTTGTCATTTGTCGAAGATCCTATAAGGTCTTTATTAGTACCTAATTTTTCAATTTCTAAAAAAATTAGAATATTTTCATTTTAGATTATGGATAATAGGACCAATACATGGTATTACTGGTATTAATTAGGAGTGTGCTTGCTATCAATTTCTATTGTTAATTTCAACCTGTTCGCAACTTATTGTCTAATTCTAACGATATTCTCATAATATATAAATTCAAGACGTCTGTAGAAATATGACGTTACTTTTTATATAATATATTATACTTTCAACCAAATATAGCAATTCGAGTGCTGCGCCGAGTCCTGTTATATCATCCCAATGTGAACGGATGCTACCCATCTTGCTCCTGTATGTGTGAACAGCTGCAATAAGCTTATAATATTTGTTAGACATGACTATACGCCATCGTTTATTATGTCATAACTAGCACTTGGAAGAATAGTAATTGCTCTAAGTACGTGTTGACATGACAAGTCTTGGGAACAAACTTATGCTATAGTGAACTTAAAAGAATTGTAATATGTATTGACAAAACTTATTCCACACAGCGCATTCTATAATAACAACCATGATAATGTGGGGCGCTGCTGTTCCGGGTGAGCAATAGTGATATCCCAGAGTTGACATGTAGTCTATAAGATAGATTCGCGAGATAAGGCGAGACCAACTCTATGCCATACATTTACGTGCAGACCATAGCCTGTATCAACCAAATCATACATAATACAAGTGTCATTAATAGTAACGTATGAACGTAACAGTTCGAAATCCTATACCAATTGATCCCTTCATTTTAGCAATAAATCTATTTATAAATAAGGCAATTAAAAGCAAAAGCTTCAGTGGAATAATTACACTCGCTGAAGAGCTTAAGAAATCAGTAGAAAAAAAGACTTTCTAAGTTTCTATGTGATAAATCTTTGTGTGTGTGTAGCTACTTTCCTAGATCTGCGATTCAAGCTAATTTTCAAATGAATCAGATGAATCAGTAAAAAATATGGTCGTTGAGGCATGGAAAGAAAATGCATGAAAAATTTAGCTCCTGACTCTTCTGCTTGGACGATGATTCACGTAGTGGGGGAAAGGGAAGCTGAAGGTTCCATTTTTCACTTCTTTAATGGATTGTTTATAAAGAAATTTGTGGCATTCAAAATCGTTCATTACAGGAAAAGAAAGTGAGGAGTGAAAAAGAAAGTACCATTCTTCTGACGATGTGATTATTGTACATAAAAGTAAAAGGCTACATACAGAATTACATTACATCAAGAAAGAAACAAATATAAATAAGTTTGCCTACTTTGACCAGGGAAGACAATTATATTCCCTTCAATTGGTGGAAAAAACACTGGAAATAGTTTTATAAATAAGTAAAAAAACTGCAATAAAAATACCTTTCAGCTCCACCGTCATCAGTCGAAATGTGAAAAGAATATTTAGAACAGGAGGAAATATTTATGAAGCCACAAGAAATAGGTTATCCACTGAAAATGGAGAACTGCTAATGTTCCGTCATTTTAAACTTAGAGCTTATTCAAATGAAGTCTAGTTTAATATCTTTTAACTACGAAACTTTTCAATTTTCATTTAATTATTTTTAATATTGTGAATGGTTGCTATAGGTAAGAAATAGTTATTTACTTTTGTTTTATTACTTTGTATATATAACACTGGTAAACATGAAATTTCTGGATGGGGTTTCGCAATTGATTTTATTGATGTGCTAATTCCAAAAATGTAATCGGTTTTTGGCATATCACATCGCACTTGTGAGATATTGTGTGTAACACAGATTTGTAAAATTTTTATGATTTTTTCCTTTTTCAAGTAGGGGCCAATACAAATTATTGGATATATATTATATATATAGTATATATATATATATATATATATATAATATATATAATAATATATATATCATATATATATATATATTATAATATATATTATATATATTATATATATAATATATATAATATATATATAATATATATATATACTATAATATATATTGGATAATGAAGTGGAGAGAAACAAATCGCAATGATATGTTACATGTCTTTGATAGATATATGTTAAACATATAATACAACTATGAAATAAAGAGTAATATTGGACAACAATGAATGTAATAGAAGGAATGAGTTTAGTTAATGTAAACATACCTACGATGGTAGTAACTTTCTCTTCGTAGACGATTTACTGTGCATAGCGTCTGGAATATCCTTCATCAAGCTCCAACAATAGTCGGCCATCATATTGATATCCCACTTGCCCTGGTAACTTCCTTCCATGAACTTTAGATCTTGATGGAAGAGTTCACCCTGCTCATCACGAACATCGCCTAGGTTATCCGGAAATTTTCTTAGGTGAGAATGTAAGGAGTGCAACTTTATACTCATTCTACATCCATGAGAATGAAAACTGTCTAGCAGTTCTGTACAATGTTAGTGGTTCTCGGGCTTTCCTGTTCCCAAGAAAATTTGTGTCTACATCTATAAAAACATTCACGCTCTTCCTCTAACAACAGTCATTGTGTAGGGCTTGTAGCAAAGGCAGCATCACGGAGGAGTGTCCGTATTTGTGGGCCATCAAATAACCCCAGCTTTTTTTCTTCTCGTCACTCAGACCAGGAAACGTTGTGCATATATAGCGGAAGCATTCACCATCTTGGTCCAGGGCCTCACAAATTTTCATCAAACCAAGTTTTATGTGTAGTGGAGGTAAGATGATGTTTTCTCTTTGTACAAGTAGTTCA
>JABUQX010060059.1:0-22531 GCA_015478945.1 Trachelipus rathkii | reverse complement strand
TTTAA
This sequence comes from Trachelipus rathkii, assembly GCA_015478945.1. Classification (NCBI taxonomy): domain Eukaryota; kingdom Metazoa; phylum Arthropoda; class Malacostraca; order Isopoda; family Trachelipodidae; genus Trachelipus; species Trachelipus rathkii. The sequence goes on along the minus strand of JABUQX010060059.1, from coordinate 22,526 downwards.
AGGGCCTGTATTTCTTAACAAGCAAATACAAAGTCAATATGCAGAGGAAGTACATCTTGGTAGTGTATCATGTGTGCAATATTGAGATTTAAGCACTTACACCTCGATATTAGTTCAAATTACCGATTTTCGAAAAATTTATTTGGACACCCCTGTATTTTTTTAAAAATACAAAATTCAATAAAATTTGTCACCATACTTCAGTGTGTATCATCACACCAAATTTCATAGCTGTTAAATTATTTCCTTCTTTTAATCTTACCACCCACGAAAATGAAATTGCTCCTCGATTTGTTTTTTAACACAATATTTTCGGCTTTATTTCATGGTGAAGAATATTATTTGCCAAAAAAAAAACCAACTAAAGGCAATGTACCTTAAAATATCCCTAACAAATCACTCTCTATGAAATTATGAGTATTAGAATTCCAATATTGGAGATATGACTTAAATGTTACCTCTATTAAGTGATAATTTGCTCCACCTGGTCAAACATTTGCTCACCCTGTTACAACACAGAGTAAATCTACAAAAAGAATGGTGGTTTTGAACTTTCCAGATAACATTACGCCTGAACATAGTAAAGTTTTGCAAAATTAATCGAGGCTCATCGTACGAAAAAATGGTTGACCCCAAAAACATTTTATTGACGTGGGGTAAAGGTCATGTCATGTGTAAAGCTCCCTATTAGAATGTATTTTTTTGTATTTAAATGTATTTCAAATTATTTTTGAGTAAATATGTTAAATTCATAACTATAATATATAACCTTATCTTCAAACATTTCTTTTTTATATAGATAAATTTAAGATTGGTTTCAAATAATATTTATAGCTATTTATAAAGTCATTGATTGATAAATTTAAATTTCAAATATGAAATAATAAACCATTGGTTTCTTGTAGATGATCAATTTGTAATATTTAATTTAATTTCGTATTTATTTTAATTTCTAATTTGCTGGACAACATCTCAACCATTATAAATTTCTACCATCTTTATTTAATTATAAAATTCTATGCAGAAATTTTTAAGTACATTTTTTTTGAAAAGTAAATACTTTGAAGGTTTAAATGTGACGATATGCATGTAGGTATAGTGGTGTATAACCTCCCAACTTATGTGAACCTTGTGCGCCCCTCAAAATTTTTTGCATAAGTTGTGTCAATTACATTGAACATATCGAAATTCTTACCAGGAATTTAGGTAAAGGAACTTTTTTTAAAGTAGAGATCAATGTTTAAATGCGCACCAACAGCCTGTAATGCATTTAAAGTTAGTAAACCCTTTTACCGTGAATGGGAACCCTTTCCCAAAACAAAAATTTGTGATATTTTGTAAAGGTGCAAAAAACACGTATATTTGAATAATTGCAGTGTCTTTTTCATATTAGCATAGTATTGGTATGAAACGAATGTTTTATTTTATCATTTATTTTGTGTTAAAAAAAATAAAAAATGGATTTTTGCAAACTTACCATTTTCTCTCTCCACACCATCACCAACCTGAAACTTTTCCGCGGATGACGGTAATATTTATATTATATATAATTATATTATATTATATATCTTATTATATTATATATATATACAAACTACTATAACAACGATCTATATAAACCCCTCATCCCACCACCCCCTCCATAAAAATTAATGCTTCATATTTATATATTACAGCCTATATCACACTTCTTGAAACTTCATGTATAGACATTGCCATAAAAGCGCTGCCATTTGGATACCAACAAGTATATTCTCTTCATCAATGGACAGCGACTGGGAGCAAAGATGTATGGGACCAATGACTTTCTTCCATTACATTGAGACCAGATATTTAGTATAACTGCTACTGCCATAGACCTTGCCAACTGCATGTCCTAACGGAATACTGCACTGAACCAAGTCCCCAAGCCCTTCACTACTTCCGCACTTTCCACTTCCAAATCTAATCTCTTCGGGAAAAACAACGTTTTTTTCCTCCCGCCCCGTTGTTATCGGTGAAGATGTTTGGAGAGAGTTATTAAGCAAAGTTGGGACAAGTAATGGAAAAGTTAGTGAGCTGTGATTTGTTCCCCGTACAGAGTAATTAGTAGGAGCGTGAAGTTGGCAGAGCATAGGGCGTAGCCCAGTTATCTAAAATTATTGGGTCTTGGTTAAGGAAGAATTCCATTGGTACCTTACCATAGCCTTTGGTTTCCAAGTCGTGGTCATGGCATGAAGGAAAATGTTATTAACTTGATTGGCATCATTATAGTCATCGCTTTTATGTTCCAGGTTTTATTGATCGACTCGTTGAGTATTTATATGTAAGTAATAATATATAATACTATCTAATATTTATATTATAATATATATATAATTACTTATAATATTTATAATATATAATGTAATATGTTATTATATAATATATTTATATATATATATACGTCATCCGGGGGAAAAGTTCATTTTTTAGGTTTTAAGAAATGTTTTGGCTACATCTTTTATTTTTTTACAAAAATAAATATAAAATAAAACATTGATGAAAACTTAATCAGCTGAAAAGATAGAATAAAAGATATCTGGCATTACAATTAGTTATTTTGACTTACAAAATAGGTACAAATTTTTAGTTTTGGGGGAAAAGGTTGCATTCACGGGGTAAAAGGTTAAACTTTAACTGGCATTACGGGGCATTTAACCTTGATCTCTTGACTTTTAAAATAAAAGGTTCCTTTACGTAATTCATGGTTAAGAATTTTTGAACATTTCATGAATTGGACACCTTATGTCAAAATTTAGGGGGGGCAAAAGGTTCACATAAGTGGGGGAACAATGGGTTCACAATCTATACCTAAATGCATGCATATCTCACATTTAACACTTTCAAATATTACGTTCAAAATAAAAAAGTTCTTTTATTAAAGAGTTGTGCTTCTAGATTATTAGTTTTTATAAAGAAATTTAAAATTTGTAAAGAATTTAGAAATTTAACTAAATAAAATTTATTAATTAATAAATATTTTGATTTAAAATTTATGTAGCTTTATAATTTTAAGTTATTCATAAATTTATAAATTAATTAAATTTAAATTAAATTTATAAATTAAATAAATTTTATCTAGCGGATCTCAATAGGGTAGAATATAATATAATTATAAAATAGAATGCAACAATATTCTGGAAATAATGGTATTATTATTTATGTATGGTAAATTTGCCTACATCTTATAAATATTGAATAGCCTATTTAATACAAAAATATAAATTTCTAATAGGTGAACCCTTTTACCACTACATTTGTAACCTTATTACCCACGTTCAAAAAATGTTTTTGGGTCCAATCATTTTTTCCTACCGTGCTGCCGCTCGATATTTTTGAAACTTTTATATTTTGCTCGGCGTTAATGTATATCACTGGAAAGTTCAAACCCTTTCGTTTTTGTAGATTTCTTGGTGTAACAGGGTGAGCCCAAAATGTTTGACCAGGTGCAGCAAAATTTATCACTTAATAGAGGGTACATTTAGTTACTCTCCATTTGAGTTTTCTTATACAAATTTCATAGAGTAACGATGGGATACTTTTAGGTACATTTGGCCTTTTATGTTTTTTTTGCAATAACCTTTCAGCCATGTCAATTGGAGGGAGATGCATGTCTGTTTAAAAGAAAAAAATTTCATTTTACGTAGGGATTCATTATTAAAAGAGGAAATAATTATAACGCTATGAAATTATAGGTGTGTGTACATACTGAAGTAGGTTTTATTCCAGCCAAGCCAAATCACACAGCTAACCTCAATCTTATTTGAAGTTTGGTGAATTTTTTGAAAAAAAATTTACGTGGTGTCCAAAAATCAAGTTTTCGGAAAATCGGTAACTTTGAACCTTATATCTCTGTGGGTTAAGTGCTAAAAATCTGAAAATTTCACCAAATTATACAAATATCCATGTTCCTTCACTTGCAATATTGACTTTGGTATTGCTTGCGATTTAACAAATACAGCCATGCAAAAATGCCAAAAAAAATTTTTTTAATTGTGTTATGATAGCTCTATAATAATGGACAACATTTTTTCACACACTCTAACGCATGCACGCACACACACATACGCAAACCAATGTTAAAAATTTATATATGGATTTTCATAATAATATTCATGTAATGTAATGAAATGACAAAATTACTAAATACTTGAAAAATTTATCTAATAGTAATATAATAGATATTATTAATTCTATATTATTAATAATATAACGTTATGATATATTATATATATATATATATACTATATGTGACCGTGTCGTATAGTATAAATTATAAGCGATATTGTAGTTCTACAAGACGTCTTCTGGTCACAATATAAGAATTCGTTGGGTTACAACAATCTGTATGCGAAATAACTGTTTCATTCCTTTTTTTGTATTATCAGGTCCCGAGGTGATTCTGTCACCACGGGAGTGCCAATGGAAGATGGGTCAGTTAGAAAATAGACCCGGGCCCAACTCTTACCATCTCTCGGTCCAAAGATTGTACTTAATGGTATCATATCTATATAATATATATATATATAATATATATAAGATAATTATTATATATATATATATATATATTATTATATTAACTATTATTATATAATATATATATATATAATTATATATAGATAATATTATATATATATATATATATAATGATATATTTATATTATAATATTACCATTAAGGTATCAATTTTTGACGAGGGAGCAGTGTCAAGATTTGCTCTCCGATCTTTGTTCATACTGGACTTCTCCCATGGCACGCCGTTGGATGACAATCACCTCGTGACCTTGATAATACAAAAAAAGGAATGAAACAGTGTATTTCGCATACAGACATTGCTTTGTACAGATTTCTTCTATCTGAATGTACCAAGACAATCTTTGTAGCAACTTACATATACCTTAATTTATACTAGTTCCGACTACGTACATATTTATATAAGTATATATAGATATATTTATATATTATATATATTATATATTAATTATATTAATTTATATATATATAACATATATGAGTTATATAGTATATAAAAGATAAATTTTCAATTATTTATTTCCTCGTGTCACTGACAAAATATCTAAAATCTCATTATTCTGAATATTAACCTCTAAATTCAAATTTTTTGAACTTGTTTTCATTTCTCCTTGACGCCACACTATTTCATTTGTATAATTGATCAATATATTAACTATAATATAGTTTATAACACAACTTACAAAAAAAATTTTTATTTTGGCATTTTGAGGCTGTTTATTAAAACCAGCAAATGACCAAGTCAAATATTAGCAGGTAGGAACATCTATGTGTAGCTTAAATGTGTAATTTTCAGAATTTTTGCACATATCCCATCAGATATTAAGATCCACAAATAATTTCTGCCATTTTGGACACCCTGTATTTTTTTAAAATATTCACCAAACTTCAAATAAAATTTAGGTTAAACCATACTTCAGTATATATATTAAAATCATAAGGAAATTATTTCTTCTTTTATATTAACCACGGAACCTTGTTTTCTTCTGAAGATTATGACATTTATGGGATTTAATTTCATGTTGAAATATTATATTTGCAAAAAACATAAAAGGCAAATGTACTTAAAGGCTTCCCTAACAATCACTCTTCTATGAACTTTGGCTATAAAACCATTACCAATATGGAGAATATGACTTAAAATGTTAACCTCTAATAAAAGTGATAAATTTTGCGTACCACCTGGTCAAAATTTTGGCTACCTGTTACAACAGATATAATCTACCAAAAGAATGGTGTTCTAACTCTCCAGGTAACATGAACTCCTGCAAAATATACAAAGTTTCAAAAATTATCGACAGGCGCAAATTCCATTATTTTGAAGCAAAGAAATGATAGACCCTATGTTTTAAAAGAGCGTTTCTCAAAAAGATCAATATTAAAATACATGCCTTAGTTATTTATTTTCAATTCTTCGAGCCAGATAATGATAAATTGTTATAGCATTTAAGAAAAATCTTTAGAAAAAATTGGAATTTCCTAAAAAAATCATGTATGAAATTTTAAAATTTTTTGATTCATAAATGGCACAGATTTGAAGTGAAATTTATATACATTCAGTTAAAACTAATATTATATGACAACATAAAAATATTTAATTTAAAATAAAATTTGATCTATTTCAACATTTTTAAAAACTTGTGAAACCCAGTTTCAGCCTGACATTTAAATTATATATACGGTATACTATATATATATTTTATATATATATATATATATATATATATATATATTTTTATATATATTTATAATATATATATAATATTTATATATATATTCAGCTGTATATCATTATATATACGTTTATTATAATATAGTATATATATATATATTTATAATCGTAAATATTTATTCAATTAAATGTTTATTGAGCATATTAAAACGTAATATATAGTTTAAGATTAGATTAAATTAGATTAGATTTTATTATTATTTTTAATTTGAATTTGATTTGATTCGAATCAAAGTTGTCCCTTAAATTGGGGATCTTTCCGTATTTGTTGCAAGTTCTGATACATGAGAAGTTGGTAATTTTCCGAACGCAAGGGTGTAAACAAGAAGTATACAAACTATTAAGTTTGATAAAACACTCCGAGGCGTATCGTTCACCGCTCTATCAAGAATATTTGAGCCCGAATGGGTTATTTTCAACCATGCAAACTTACAATCTAATGGCAAATAGATTACAATTAAACAACTAAGAATTGAGAACAACTTAAGAAAACCCCTTCCGCATTTCTCCTTAAAGTGACTTAACATTCATCCAATACCTCCAAAAGAACTCGAAGTAGAAGCGTCCAACAAAGTATCCAGCTATTACCTTACCACACATACCACCTTTCTTGCAAAACACCACTGATATTCCCCTATTTAATATAACAACACCATACTTATCTTCATTCATATTGAAGACATAGATCATTGCTTCTTACAATTCTAAAGTGTCGAGAGATTATCTAATAAAATCTCCCTTATCCGCTCCTCCTCAGATACCAACATGGATTAGGCAAAAAATTCACCTGCTAATAACCATGTAACAACACAAAGATCCTCAGATTTTAATCCAGCCTACCTACAAAATGTACTTGTTCTCAGTAGCAATAGACATAAGGAGAGCTTTTGAGTGACGTTCTCACCCGTCTTAATAGTAAAGTATGTAAATAAGAAAATAACTCCAACTGCATAAACTAACTGCAATTTTGTTACCCGGGATACAGCTGGTTACAATAGCCCATATACCTCACACTCATACAATATATAATGGTCCCCTCCAAGGCGCACATTCTATCACCGACACTTTTCAATCTTTTTATAGATGTCTTACCTCAAACACAACCCATCTATAATATCACCAGCTATGCAATGCTAGCAAATTTCAAGCCCAAAAACTTCCTCTATAATCGGCAGAGAGAACACAGCAATATGATAAACCAACTTGAAGCAATGGCTATTGACAATAGCCAGAATTCTGTCTCTCCTCAAAATCCTCCATCATTATTTACCCCTGATAGAAGAGAAATCCATACCATTCAACATGTTTTTCAAATTAGATTAGATAAACAACCCCTTATCTTGGGCTTAACCTTGTACAATTGGACATCACCCTCACATAACACAATTTTATCTCGAGCCACACAACAATAAAATGCGAAGAAAAGTACTCATTTAACTGAAAAATTTATTTTGCGGTCAAACAAAAACTAACAATAGTTTACAGGCAGACTCCATCCTTAAACTGTAGCATACGGCCTGAGCACAGCAGTGTTCACAGTCCAATATGCAAAAATGAAGTAGTAAATAAGCTCTTAAGAAATAATATAGGTTGTCTCCCCCCAAACCATCCATTACTTAAAAACGAACAAAAATTCTTCCAGTAAAGTGCCACTCAACATGATAGGCTGCCGTTGTAAATGTAAGTCCTTCAGCGTACCCCCACTCTCACATTGCAACAACCTTTACCGAGCAAGAAAAGGATTTACACAGCTTTGTGATACTCATGACATATAAACACGCTCCCTCCACCATATGAGATACACCCATGACTTAACAAATCCACACTCGGTTAACTTCAAGACACTTGATTAGGGCGTCCCAAAAATTCCCCTACAGAATTTAGATCGGTAACCAGAGTAATGTTTTTCACGATATACAATAACTACTCTACAAATCGGATCATCATCTACAATCTTTACCCACTCATTGTCAAAGATGTCCCTCCCTGACAATTGATGACACACAATATCATCTGCTAGACTGCTCAGACCTAACGGGACATTAGATGAAGTTTTGACGCTTTTTGCTTGACAGATCTTATGGGTCCGTCTTTGGGCACACCCCCTTCAGAATACAAATTTGATTTATCTCAGGAGATTCCCTCTCCAAGTGTCAAACATATGCCTATTCCCAAACCAATTAAAAACACAGGATTCATAATTTGCTGACCCATGAGGCATTAGAAACAATTTCGATTGATGGGTGCAGCTGACAAGGTGGTAAAGTACCAAGGTATGCAACCGGCTTTGTAGACAGGAAGGGTGACAACTATATATTTATATATATAATATCTATATTATATATATAATAATCTATCTCTATACTATATATATACCACAGCAGCATACCATAGTATATTATATAGTATATTATATTATATTATATACTGTATATATATATAATTATATTATATATATTATATATATATAGATATATTATTATATATATATTAATATTATTATATATATATAATATATATATATTTATTATATATATATATTGCATATTTATATTTATATATTAATATATAATAAATATATATATATATTTTTATTATAATTATATTATATATATATATTTATATATCGGTATATATATTGGCTATTTCTAAGTGTTTCTCTCCAGAGCAAAAATCAAATATCTAAACCTCCTTCAGCTACGTTAGACCAGTTCCCATTAGATTTTTGGGTAACACCCAAACTAACAACAACTTACTAATTAACGAACCAAGACATTACGGTCAACCCTTATAATCCTATATATATAATATATATATATATATTATAATATATATATATAATTATAATATATATATAATATAATATATATATTATTATATATTATATAATATATATATATATATATAGTATATGATATTATTATATACACACAGTAATTAACATTTCAAACAATTCGATATCACTTCTGGTTAAAAAAAATTTTGATCAAAGATGACAGTAGATGACTTGTACTTATCAATCGCAGCAGTCACTAACTTCTGTAACCACATTTCATGCTTATATTACCCCACCCACCAACTAACTTTTACATCATCCCACTAGAGTCCTAGAGATTACAACTATCCTTAACACACACACACACACACAGATACACATATACATACAAACACATACACAAGCAAACACATACACAAGCAATCACACATACAAACAATTATTATTATTATTATTATTATTATTATTATTATTTTATTATTATTATTATTTTATTGTAATCCTAGGTCTACCCTTGTGGTTGATACTTTCTGCCTTAAGTGATTTTAATTCAGACTTCCTTTAATAACTTGTTTATTCTTTATTAGATTATTAAGGAAACCATATCCTATTACCTAATAACCGTTAACCTGTATCTTACCTAAACCAAATCAACCTCTTGGGGCACTGTAGTGAATTTGTTCAAATCTAGGCTACAATTTGGTTAGGTTTTCGTGGGGTGTCTAGCTGGGAAGCGAAGGAATAAACAAAAAAATACTAATCACACAAGCCGAAGTTTATTTCTTGAAACAAATCAAAATAGTTGTTAGAAAAATACTGAACAGAACACATAAGACAACCAAAAATAATATACATATGAAGCATGAACAAGCTGAAAGAAGCAAATCAGAAATCAAAAACAACAATATAAAAAAAAATCTGAAAAATGCAAGGAATTATAAAAAAAAAAAAGTATAACACACTTAAATTCTTAAGCAAATAAATAGCAATCAAATTGAAAGCATATATCACAAATGTAAACAAAGTGAATAAACAAATATGCAGACAAATTCAGATAAATAAGACAGATATAATCAATAATAAAAAACCATTTTACTCAGAATCTTATATAGCTACACCAAGTACAAAACACTGAAATAAAAATGCAAGTAATTGTCATTAATATACAAATTCAACCCTTACAAATATTAAATGATTCTTGACCCTATAAATATATTCCAGAATTCAAATCAGAATACCTCACTCTGAGCTCTTTAATTTTAAGGTGCTCCTGTTATCTTATTTTAGATATCATTTAGAAATACCTGGGTATGTTAATAATCCAACTGCAGGATGGTTTTTTCTTCTTAACTTAAAAATCCAGAAACCAAAAAAACTGCAAAATGGAAAAACAAAAAACCCAACCCTCAATCAAGTGATTACAGAAAATATAAACATAAAATATAATAAACATAAACATGGATATCGACAAAAGTAAGAAATGAAATTAATACATAATTACAGTTACAAAAAAACATCTTTGTAACACAATTACTAGTTATAAACAAAAAGCAAAAAAATATAAAATCATATAGGTAACCTAATAATACCTGGACAGGAATCAGTGTCCAGTTTTCTTAGCAGAATAAACAATTATCAAAAACAAATATAAACAGCAGTCACAATTGATGATGAAAAAATATGGAAAGGATACAAGCATGAACTTTAAAAAAAAAACATCATAACCAATCATAAAAAAAACAACAAAAAACAGCCAAATCAATACTAATAAAGACAATACAATAATAATATTACAAAGCAATTAACACATAAAATAATCAGAAATAGTCAAAAATTCATAATTAATAGTAACATGAAAGTATAATAAAAAATACATTACTTTTATTGAAATGAAATAGCTCACACACCAAAGCTCCTTACCAACAGCAAACCAAAGCACCAACCAATCCACAAATTCACAACTTGAAATCAACTACTCTTTTAAATAATAATATTAATGCCTAAAGAAATAAACAGGTGAAATAACACAAATTAGCACAGCAGAATGTATAAAACAAAACAAAAAATTCAGACTTCCATACGAATAATAGATGACGAACGACTGTGAGGATAGAAGAGCCAGAATAGGAGTTAATAAAACTGAAGAAAAAGGATGAAAAAAATAGCAAAATAATGATGTCATTGCGCCCCCCATCATTTATACTCACTCGTCTTACACTTGCAATCATGAATAAAAAAAATAAATGAGACAAAAAAGAAATACATTTTCATTACTAACTTACTACAGCACCGGTAATAATTGTTGTACATTTCCCAAATTTGAAGGGTAAAGCATACATATCAAAAGACAACTTTTGCGCACTATTAGGGTTAGAAAAAAATATATCACGTTTTTCGTTTCACTTCCTCCTCTCCCCAAGACTGGGGGTAAGGACTGAAAACAGAAACAGAAAAGTAGTAGAAGAATATGTGGGGTGTGGATGGCAGGGGATGGTGTTAGAATGATGGTGGATGGAAGAAAGCGGAGGGTGCCCTACCTATTATATTCAAATGATTTGGTTTTGTGTGGTGAATCAGAAGAGAGTTTGAGAGCATTGGTATAGAGATTTGGCAGGGTGTGTAAAAGAAAGAGTTTGAAAGTAAACATAGATAAGAGTAAGGTTATGGTTGTGTGTGAGAACAGTCCTCAGTGTGAAGTTATGTTGGATGGTAAGCAACTGGAACAAGTGTCTGACTTTAAATATTTAGGATATATGTTGGATGAAAAGGGAAGGATTGGTGTGGGTATTGCAGAGTGTGAATGGTAGGAAGGTGGCATATTGCAATTGAATCTTGAGATGCTAAAGACTAGTCTTTGAGGTTGCTGTAAGGGGAGAGAGGTGGTCTTCGCTGTGTATCTCGCAGAGTTTGAAGGTCTGCAAGTTGTCCAAGAGAAACCTAACAATTTACCGAAGAAAACAAAGATTCCGCAAAAGTTCTCTCAAACTCTACTAAATTATACTAATAAATCAGTGATTCGCCTTCAGAGGCTAAAGTGAGGGATGAGAAAAAATAGAGGTACTAAATTAGGTATGTTATATCTAACAGCATATCACAACATTTTAGGAAAAGGCCTAGACAAATATCTCCATAAACATCAATACAAAATGCAGTAGTATACACACTGGTGGTTAACTCAACAAATGAATAAACCAGTACTTTTTATATTTAATCTAATATATACAACAATAAGCACAGCTATTGACTGTAATGTTACAAGAACTCGAGTATGAATTTACTGAGTCCGCAAACACATCCTCAAGTTAACAATAAAGATAAGCAAGTATGATTGTGTGATGATGTATGAGTGAGCAAGACTATGAAGTAAATGTCCTTTATTGTTATTTTCTGTAATCGACACGTCGTCTGGAGATTTATAATTACGAATCCACCGATTGATGTGTCCTGGATTAAAGATTATGATATTAAAAATCTGCATCTGAATCTTGAATGGTGAACTTAGTCTTTGAATTCCTTTCTTAAACATTGAATGATGAGCGTTTGAGCTCCGTTCACCGAATTTAATTGTGGACATGGGGTTTTAGCCCCTGATTCTACATGAAACTTGAGAAAGAAACATGGGTTTCATAGCCCCAGTTCTGAACTCTCATGTGGAAAGTGGGTTTGAGCCCTGTTACTAACCTACTTGGATATAAAATATTATATTCCATTAAATAAAAGTTGATATAACTAGATAAAAATAATACTGCTATGAACAAGTATCCTACGAAGAGATAATATAAATATATTACTGAATGTGAAAATTACAGATGTTTTATTTAAAGATACAAGTAGGTCCAGTATCATCACTATTATACACACCTAGCGAAAGTGGGGTTTGTTACACTTTACGATACAGTGTAGCTTAAATCTGTGATGTACTAAATTTGTAGTTTGCATCTAAAGAAGAAACAATTTTAAGTCAAATACTTCAATTATGAATATAGCAATATGAAAGTAACTAAATGGCCGCAAACATTAACCGCAATGTTTTAGTAGACTACACGTGGAGTATCTTATTTTTGCTTGTTGGGGCTGATAATCAGGAATCAAGTTCTCAACAAACACCCGATATACCAAAGGATAAATCATAAGATCTCAAAAAATATAGGTTATTATACCTGTAAGTGTCTTTTATATTAGTAGTCGATTAATTTCGAGTTCGAAAAAAGGTTAGTATGCAAGTTATTTATTTATTTAATGTTTGCATTTTCTTGGCACCACTGCTACAGCGCTAGGGTCTTACATGAGACTATGTTTTACTTTGCTTAATGATATAGTAGCGAGAATCACAAGTCTGAAAAGGGTATAGATCCTAAAAGTACAATGTGTTCAGATGGCAATTCTAGGGAGCGTTTGAGGCTGTGGGAAGAATTGTAAAGCTGCTGAATGAATGTAATTAAGAGTTGTGTGGTGTAAAGAAAAGGGTAAAATGAGAGATAAATGAAAGTACGATTAGATGGTTTGGTCATGTAGAAAGGATAAATGATAGTTGGTTGGTTAAGTGATGTTATTTAGATGTTGGGAATCGACCGGTTGGAGACCAAAGAAAAAGTGGTGTGGTCAGTAGGAAACCTGGAGGAGAGAATGTGGTTTGCAGACAAAAGATATGTGATAATAGGAGTGATGGCAGGTTTTGGTTTGGACCACCTTGTCCAGATTAACCTACATTGATGATGCCATATGATGGCCGTTGATGTCCTGTAGCTCTAGGTGGATTTTCTGCTCACATGAGTTCTCACCAAAAGTATAAAGTGAGAGTAAGGCTTGCTTCTTTCGACTATGCTTCATATCTTCTACTACTTTTTCTGTTTCGGGTGCATGTATCTCACCTTACCCCAGTCTTGAGTAAAAATCAAAATTATATCTAAATCATATAATTATTTTATTTGATATATATCGTAGATATATATATTATATAGTAAGTATATATATTATTATATATAGTATAGTATATATATATATATTATATATTATATATATATATATTTATGTAAGGTTATTCTAACTGACTGATTAAAATATGATACTTCGATATATGCATCATACAGTAATTTTAAATTATTTTTCATTTGTATACGGAAAATTTAACGATTTTTTGAGGGCCTTTTAAATGTAGTGGGCTGGCGGATAACGTGGTCCAAAGAGTGCCGAGTGAAGTCAAAACAAAGTTCAGTTAGCGTCTAGATATATAAAGAGAGATGCGTTAGGAACCTCATATAAGAAGAGAGGTTGTGTAAAACAAAGCTTGTTAAAAGACCGGAAAATTGTGTTTGATCGTAGAAATTATTGTATTAACTTTCACCATTTCTATTAATAAGTGAACTGGCCATTGTGTTAATTTTAACTATTGTACCTTATTTACTACTGATTAATTAGTCTTAGAATAAATTAAAAAGTAATACCCCTTATTCATTACACTGTATTCAACTTCTTCAGGGTTAAATGAATATAATATATATTATATATAATATAATATATTATTTATATATATATATACTATATATTAATATATATATTTTATATATATAGATATTAGATATAGTATATATATAATATACAATTTTTCAGATATGTCGAATCTTGGGTTGTTCAGTATTTATCTTAATTGGGGGTGAATCTGTCTTTTTTTCTCAATTTCTGGGCTTGCAGTTTATTTCACTTTACAAGTAATCATGGATTGACACACAATTATTACTGTAAGTAATATAATATTATATATATAGTATGATATATAATTTATATTTCTTTTTTAAATACTTTGCATATATATATATAATATAATATATATTATATATATATATATATATTATAGATGTACCGAGTCTGTGTCTCGGTCTTGGTGATTCTGCTAATTTTAGGGGACTCAGACTCTGTCAAATTCAGCCGAGTCCATGTGCTTGAATTTTTTTTTATATTTTTTTTATTATGTACCTGCATACTTTTATAATTTTAACTCTCGCAGAACTGACTTGGGCAATGGCATGTGCAAATAATTTGACTGGTGGAACATTCCTATTCTACTTACTGCACTTGCATATGTACCGTATATTATGAAAAGGGCTTCAAATAAATTAAATTTTCTAAGAAAATAAAAATGCAAAGATTCAGTAATTTCTCTAGGAAGAATATTTATAAATTAGCATCTACAGAATAATCAAAACATTTTCTGTAATATTTCTCTGATGGCCAAAAATATGTTTTAGAATAAGTCTTGTTGAACAATTGTGGCATGAGTTTGATTGGAGTTTCCTCGAAAAATGTGAATCACTGTTCAAATGAGCGATATATAGTCTATGTTTAGTTAATTCAATTTGTTCAAATCTACATTGTTCATACATACAAGACAATTGTTCATACATACTAGACCAGTCTTGAATGAGGATCCGAGGCTAAAGCTAAACAGATGATGAAAGAACTTTTCGCTGATTCAAAGTGTTTTCGGATAAGTTGTGATTCTTCACGGTTATTAAATTTTGTGTTTGAATAGTTTTTTAAAGTAACAGGTATATATAACAGAAGAGTTCTTTGGTGCATTAGCTACTACATCATGCAGTGTCATTTCCACATGTTCTGGAATCCAAATAAAATAAATGTTTGACATTCAGTTCAGTAATTAAAACACTAGTTTTATAACCTATTTTTATTGTCATTGATAAAGTAGAAACCTTGATGTTATTTATTTAAATGTACAAAAGAACTATATTATATGTATTTAGCATACAGTACTATAAGATGACTGTTTATTTGAGATGGAAACTTTTTTATAGTTTAAACACAACATATGAATCCATCCTTTTTTTTTTTAATATTTATAATTTATATATGCATTACAGTTAAGAGTTTGAGAGAGATGGATTTCTCTTAAAACTTCTGTTGGAGTATTATAAGCGCTCTATTGCTTTTTAGATGTGCCTTTTAAACTAATCAAAATAAACATCTTAAGTTGTAGTTATAAGTTAGGGTGTAACAATAACTATTTCAGAAGAAGCTAGATAGATGTTTTTTAACCTACCTGATACAAGATAAGTTACTGAATGTATGAGAAACATTATATTTAAACATTATATTTTGACGATCTTACATGTTCAGGATATGTCAATACCAATATATTTTCTTCTGTTATTAATGACATTGTAAGCTTCAGGTTCTAAGAAGTTCACTCTTCTACAGCGAAGAGCTCCAACAGTCAATCAGTCTAATTTCCTGGTTTTGGCAGTGATAAAGGGTTGTGCATTGATCTTTGAGAGGAAGTCAAAATTAAATTTATTCTTGACCATTTAATAGTTTTATTAAGATTCAATAGAATTCCTCTATTTGATCAGCAATCTTATATCCGAAATATTTTAAGGGTACCATAGGTTTCTCTGCTTTACCTTTAATTTATTTTTCATTTACATTTCAAGATAACTACTAGTCAAAATATAATAAGACTTATTTGTGGAATTGTATATTTTAATTCCTTCTCATTCATGGTTACATGATGGGGGGATCATTTAGAAAATATGTTGTTAATGCGACATAATTGGTTTAGTTAATTAAAAAATTTAATCCACGGGTATGATAATTTCATTAATGAATAAAAACCTGAAGGAATTTAAAAGGAATATTTTGGCTTTAATGTCATCGTGATTTCCATTCAGTGAATCTACTGCTTGTTTATTTTTGCTGCAGGCTGTACGGAGAATAGTTTTAAAAAAAAAAAAAAAAAAAAACTTTTAACGTGTTTAATCCCCTTGTCAGAGGGTAACACGGAGGAACTACAGGAAATCGAACTTTAAGGCTGGCTATCCCAAGCCTGTCACCACCAAGTGTTCGCAGCCGAGTTTTAATCGTATATCATTTGAGAGAAAAAAGAATAAGGATGCTGCCTTGAGGAACTCTCCACATTCCTCTTCAACAGGCTTTAGTGCAGTTCGATCTAGTTGTACCATTATTTTTCTCTTTTGATAATTGAAAGAATTAAGAGAAAAACTAATTTTAATTTATTCTATAATATTCTAGATGCTATATTATTACTTCAGTTAAATGATCTTTCACATACACTACATAAATTCATATTTCCCTTTCTGATTAAAATTTTTTATTATTATTATTATTATTATTATTATTATTATTATTATTATTATTATTATATTCATAAAAGAATATCTGATACATTAATTTATTATATTTTTATTGCAACAGTATTTGTAATGAACTTTTACTCGAACTTGGATTTTAACACTGACCCAGCCCTAAAAACTGGACATGGTACATCGCTATATGTTAATTAATAGTGTAATAAAGTTTTAGATACAGCTAGTGACGGCACAAAACTCTTCTTTAAAAACTATTGTTAATATTGTTTAAAATCTTCTGCATGGAAACAGACACTTGTATTTTAAGATTTTTAATCCCACCTTGTATCTATGATGTATTTTTATTAAATATTTAAGATTCTGTTTAATTATTAACATAATTTAGACTGACGCACTTGAAATAAATACTTTCAATTTTAGCACTTCATAATCCATTTTGTTTATTAAATAGCTTTAAGAGTTCTTGAGTTCTTTCACCTACTGTTGCATGTCTTTTTATACAAAAGTAAATAAATAATTTTAAAAATAGTGGCTATTTTGCTTGCTGGTTTTTATTAATATTTAAAGAGGTTAAGGTTTTGGTTTTATATTGCGAAGCACCAAACTCTTTTTAACAACTTTGTTTCTTGCTTATTTTAACTTTTTTAATAGGGGATATATTAATGCAGTTGTAACTTTAAATTACTTTATTTTAACTTTTATTAATTTTATTTTAACTTTATTTCTTTTAACTGTTTGAAGAATATCACGAAACAATTTCTCCTTGGTGTCCAGCACACACACAATTTCTTATTGTGAAATAAATCACTGACAATAATTGAAGTTTGTCATAGTGTTAAATTATCCAAAATTTCAATTATTGCGTCTTCAAGCGACATATTTAATAATTTAGTAATTTCCCTTCTTTATTGTACCCTTTCATTCTCTCAGTCATATTTACAATTCTGGGTTAAAATATGAAGATATATAAATAAACAATAAAGTTTATAAATAAACAAAGTATAAAATATTTCGTCTCAGTTGAAATAAGAGTTCAGAAAATTATTTGCATGCAAGTAATATGTAAATTGCAAGATATATTTCAATATATATATATATTTCGCAGAATCCACCTAAAGACTGAATTATTAATTAATTCTTAATGTATTAATACCATTCTAGTTAAGTTAAAGAAATCATAGGTCATTTAAAATAAATAAATAAAATTTTAGTTCCGTTTTTTATTTTAAAAAAAAAATGAAAAATTGAGCACAAGGATTGATTGGTAATCTGATGTACTTCTTAATGAGGTATGTCTGATCGGAACTACACTCCTCACTGTTTTTTAGGAACTTAGATCATATTCATCAGTTCATCAATAGAATTCAAGAGTTGATTGGCTTCTGATTCACTTACTCAAGAAGTTCATAAGATGACATTAATGATTTTTTTTCGTGGAATTTAAATCAATGTTTAATTCTAGACGGCTACATTATCTACAGGCATGCATGTTCAACCTCACTTTATGGATAATGGTCTTATCTGTGTTATTAATAATGAAAACTATGGATCCTATTTCAACCGATAACTATATTTAACAAGTAATACTTATTCGTTAATATTTTATAGTTATACAGTAAGCATTACACTATAATGTAATAACCTATGGATAAATACTTTATTTAGATGATGAATATTTACTATGGACCGCATATAAAGTAGAATATAATTAATTAACTGTGTGAACCTCATCCACACACTACTCTCACAGCTCTCGCCGAGTATTACTCTCCGTCGAATAACTCTGCAAAAATTACAAGCTAAAAGAAAGCAAAGTAAGTCGAGAACAAGTTGGGTTCATACTTCCATCTTCAAATAACAATACTATATTCTTCTCCAAAATGCTATTTGTCGAATAATAAGAGAAGGTGCTTTCAGATCCATCATTTTGAATTCTCACCTCAAACTAAAACACCTCAAAAAATTAAAGTCAGTATGCCAATAAGTCCAAACACTGCTCAATCTTCCTTTGCATCACAAGATAGAATGCTCATGTTTAGCCTCCTCGATACATCAGTCACTTGTGTATCTTCTCCACGACTTTAAATAAATTTTTTCTATTTTATTTCTGTATTTTTTATCTATCACGCATTGAAAATAGTATATTTATTGATGCTCGGACTTGGCTTTCATTATCAACATCTCACTTTAGATACACACGCAACTATCTAGGGTTCTTAGAACGATGTTCAATACGGCACCAGTAGGAGTTCAATATCAACTTATTTAGATAATAATTATATCTTTAAAACTAGCTTTCACAAGTGTTAATATTAAACGGGATCGGTTAGTGTGATAAGAATCCAGAAGGAACAGTAAATGGCGGTTAGGTCTTTGCTACATCAAAACACGAACTGAACCAGACGCGGGCTCAACACTCTCTGAAGTGTTTTATCAGTCAGACTCAATACATTTTCACGTGGATTACATATACACTATATATATGGAAATAAAACTCCATCGCTTACAAGAAATAATTCCTCTGAAGATGTCTCAAGGTAAGAGACGAAACGCGTCGGGAAAAACGCCGGATCTCAGCGCGCACAATCTATTGTAATATATTTCTTTGTTATATTATATTATTTTCAAGATTATTTTAAGAAATTAATATTTTTTACAAAAATAAATATTTAGAACGTTGAAATAAAATCAAAACTTTTATAATACTAATAATAATTTAATAGATAATAATAAATGAATAGGTGAAGAGGTGTGCGGAATAATAATATAAATGTAATATAAAAAACCCCATAATAATAATAAATAATTAATCACTCAAAAGCTCTTTTAGTTATCAATAATACATCAATAATACAATCAATTAATAAATATAAGTAATAATAATGCAGTGAATGTCAACACTAAACTCTTGCGTAGATACAGTTCCCCTCTCCCTCGCGCGCTCCGAGACTCCGACGTGCGGAGCTCCGAACTCCGACTCCGACTAGTCCCATTATCCCACTCTGTTCGACTAGCTGAATCGATCTCCCGACTCCGAGTTACACAGAGTTTTCGCTCCGACTCTGATTCCGACTGCTGGAAAAATTGCAACGCGCGACCGAGAGACTCCCGCGTATCTCCGATACCTCGTACTCCGGTCCGATGAGCTGGATAAATGTATACCCTCTATATATTAGGGTTAATTTCTTAATTAAAAAAAAATAATCAAAACTTGCTAAAACACTATTTATAAATATGTCTATTAAATATTATATTATTATATAACGTATAATGTAACGGTATAAAAGGTATATGTCAAAATGTTAAGATCAGTTCCTTACTCAATTATTTTACTTTAATAATTTTATACACAATATATTTTATTATTTATATATATTTATAACATATTTTATTACCTAACTAAAATTATTATTACGCCTACAGATGATTCCCTCAAAATAATATGTAGTATTACCTTTTCTGAATATGTATTATAGCTAATTTATGATTAGTTTTGTAGATATGTATTTTTTTATTATTTTATTTATTTTTTGTTCATTATCACCCTATATTAATAAATACGGTTACTATAATTTTATATGTATCATAGAGGCTACCTGTATAGGGCAAAATTTTTTTATTTGATCTAGAGCTATCCTCTAGTTACCGTGATTAGTGTAGGCGTTTAATAAGTATACTTTAGATATATATTTATATATCACTATATTAATGATATATTATATATTATATATAATATAATATATACAGTAGATATATATATAAATATTATATTAATATATATATATTAAATATATATTATATATATATATATATATATAATATATATATATATATATATATTAATATAATAATATATATATATAATATATATATATAATATATATTTAATTTAATATATATATATATAGTATATATATAATAATATATATATATATATATATATATATTTATATTATATATGTATATATATATAATATATATATATATAGTGTTAATACTATATTATATATCATATTATATATATATATAATATATAATATATATTAAATTATTATATAGATAGTAATAATTATATCTAAATTATATATATATATATATATTATTATATATATTAATTATATATATTAATTATATAATATATTATATATATAAATTAATTATATTATATATACTATATATATATATATATATTTATATATTAATATATTTATTACTTCTTTTTCCAATGATATTTAATCCTCCATAAATGCTATTATTAATATATATATATATATATATCTATTATAATTAATATATATAATATTAATTAATATTATTAATATACTTATATATATATATATATAGAATATATAATATAAGATAGATATATATATATATATTATATATACCTAATATTAATTAATATATACATATATATATATATATATTATTTATATAATGAAATATTATGGAGTTAAGTTAAGAAGAGTCGAAGTATGTATAAAATAATAAAAAAATACAGTATCACATGTCTAACGTTAAAGTGTATAATGTTATAGAATATAAAATAAATCTCATAGGGAAAGTATTTGTCATCTTTATGTGTAGGGCAAGACGTATGCTACTCCTTTATAGTCTCTCTCTCGATTGCCTTACACGACGAGTCTTCCGATAATGCTAGAGATCTCTTTTAAGTATAGTGTGAAGGTATCTTAAATGAGTCTAGAATTAGTAGAGTTTCTACGTTATGTCTCTCTCTCGTATATTCCTCTCAAGACATCTACTGCTACACATTGAAGACTTTGTTTCTATGATAATTTAATTTGTGTAAGCTAGTAATTATAAATATTAATTCTATATTTCTCATGAAGTTGTATATAACTTTAAATTTACTTATAAATATTGAGCCTGATAATAATCATTATAATTTTATTTTATCTAAACCCATATTCTAGAGGGAATATTATAATATTTATAATTAAATATAATATATATAAAGAACATGACAGATTGAGGCCATAGTACAATAAATGTTTTAGTATCTCTTTATTATTTTTATTTTAAAAACAAATTTTACAATATTACTTTTATCGAACCCAGATTAAAAATGAGATATATTTTATTATGATATATATTAATAATATTGATTATGTAAATAAATGGTAATAGTTGAATGAATTTTATAGGTTAAACTCGAATGCTTTAATGATAGTATTAATATATAATGAATATTGTTATCATTTATTGATTCGTGTTGATTAGAATACAAGATACCTATATAAATAGGTCAAGGAACCTTTCCTAGTTGTAAATTTCTGGTTCTTCTCCCACTATACTCCTGAATATAATTCTATAAGTAATTATA
>JABUQX010060058.1:50000-64918 GCA_015478945.1 Trachelipus rathkii | reverse complement strand
CAGTATTTTTACTTTAACAAATACAAATATGTGTTTGTATAATTTGGCTCCAATAAAAAAAAAAAAAAATAAATAAATAAAATAAAAAACAATAGTTTTGGATTTGTTTCTGGAGGAAAGATAATTTCCCCAAAATTTTTTTTTTAATTTATTTAAAAAATTTTCTTTTAGTATGATATCAAAATAATTTAATATCTAAATTAATAAATAAAAAATGCAATCTCTATGCACCGATTATGACTAAACGCTACTGTGTGAGTAAATATTTGATGTGATTATAGCGGATGAGTAGAAAAAAATATACCAATTTTCACTATTTTATACCCAATATATTCACCAAGTTTATGAAAAGAGTGAAATAATTGGATATATATAGGGTTGGGGGTTATTTTTTTTTTATACTTGTCCTATCAACATCAATTTTACAGGGCTTGTACAATCGGAACATACTGTAGATACACATATTTTTACATTAACAATATTTCAACCTCAGTCCTCTATATTAATATAATAACATTCGCATGTACTATTCTCCCTAGAGTATATTTATATATAGTAAGTATATATATTATATAGTATAAATATATTATTATATAGATATATATATAATAATATATATATTATATATAATCTATATATATTAATATAGTATAATAATATAATATATAGTAATATATTTATATATATAATATATAATATCATATAATAATATGATGATATATTATTATATATATATAAATATATTCCTAATATATATATAATAATATGATAGTATATATATATATATATTAAATAGTATTATATAATCATTATATAATATATATTATATTAATATTATATATATAGTATTAATATATATATATAATAATATATATATATATACTGATAAATATATAATTATATTAATATTATATTAGTAATATATATTATATTAAAAAATATAAATATATTTCATATCATATAATATAAACAATATTTATATAATATATAGTGAGCATTAAATAATGCTATATATATAATATATAATTGTTGTTAAATTATTTTATTTTATCATTATTTCATTTATTATTTATCATATACTTTTGAGCTCATTGCTATCATCGCAATATTTATGGGCCCCTATTACCTCTGGGCCCCCGCATCAGTGACGGGTCTGCGGCTCAGATACGTTATCACGCCTGATATTAAATAAATTATACTATGAAGTTAATATAGTTAAATATACTATACTATATTATATATATATAAATATTTATATATTATATATATATATATATATATATTAGGTATATATATATATATCCTGTAGATTTTTTAGATACTAAACAGCAATTTTACTCACTATATAATTATATTAAATATATATATATATCATATATATATATGAATATATATATTATATTATATAATATATATATATATTTATACCTACATAATAGGCAACTAACTAGTAAAAGACGAACGTGATCGCTTTATACGAGTACCCTTGTGTGAGAGTGTGGCTATGAGATTGAGTGCGACATACGTATTATAGATAAGCATTAATATATTAAAATATTATATACGTATTCACATAGGAGATGTGGAGTAAATGATCAGCTCTCATGACGACGTAAACAGTGCGAAGCATTATATCACTAGCGACGTACCTATGATAACGATAGTATTGAAGTAGGTCTACACTTTACGACATCACCCCATGCTCTATACGAGTAATATTTAATACATAATATATATAATTATATATTATTAATTATATATTTATATATACTGAGTTTAAACATTGCAAATCTACGAGATAAAGTTTTACCACGTACATCTAATTTGATGTAACTTATTTTGTATATATATATATATATATATAATTATATTATATTAATATATATATATTAATATAGATATTTCATATTATTATTAAAATAATATATTATATATATATTATATATATATATAATAAATATTATTAATATAATATATATAGTTAGTATATATATTATAATATATAAATATATATATTAAAATATTATCATAATATATATAATATATATATATATATATATATATATAAATATTATTATAATATAATATAGTATATTACTATATATTAATATAATATATTATATATATAAATCATAAAAAATCGATGAGCATGCACTTAAAGAGTTTTGGAAGAGAAAGTTGGTTAATGAATAATCTTACTTAGTCGATAACTGTGCTGTGACTATCCTCTTATCTCAGAGGTAGAGAGATTGGCTTCACCTTAATATTTTGCGTCTTAGTACTCTTAAACTACAACAAATTAATAGAAGACTTGTAGCTATTTGTTATCCTCCAGAACTTTAGTTATGTGAGTAAATAAATGTTTTGCTCTTAAAATATTAGGACTTGAGAAGAACAGTCACACTATATAGTGGTAATATTACTCCTTTTTAATTAAAGACTATCACAGTTCTTTATTATGGTCGAGACTTAATTTGACTCATTATTAATTTAATATTCATACTAAGAATAATAGTATTTTACGCCCTGGCCGTTTACTATAAAAATTAAAATATGCTTATGCACACTGCCATATATATGATATATATATAATATATATAATTTTTATATATTATATATTATATATATATAAAATATATATATACTAGTATATTTATTATTATATATTAAATTTATATTATATATTATATATAGTATATATATATAATATATAATATATATTATATATATTAATTATATATATATATAATATATATTATATATATAGTTATATTACACGGTTTGGTATTGTATGTCTTAATAAATTCTAGCAATATCCACTTTAATATTATTCATATATTTAGGTTATTATTTCTTGGTATTCTTTTAACTCCATAACGCATACTCGGGGAAGTATAAGTGGTGGTTCTATAGTATCACTTCATGCACTATGTTTCACAATCAATTTTTAGTGAGTTATTTTATAGGTTTTATATTTATAACAAACAGCTAAACGCTAACTTCCAACCGTCATGTTTTCGCTGTCATCATACAATATGTCAATATTGGTTAATTATGACAATAAAACCTAGGTGAAAATAAATTAAATTTTAATTTATAACAAATATTTTAAACTCTATTCTTAAATTCATAAATGTCACATATATAATCTAATTAATCCTCCATAAGTCTAAACCGATATGTAACCTATATCACAACTAATTTAACTTTAACCTTAATACCTAAACTTATACGGTAACCTATAACTACAAACTACTAACCTAACCCTATACCTAAAACTAACTAACCTAACCTATATAATTTCTCTAACCTAACCTAAACCTATAACCTAACCTAACCTAACCTATAACCTAACCTAATCTAACTAATAATATAAACTAATAATATTACTACCTAACCTGACTAAATCATTAAAAAAACATTAAACATTTTACGGTAATCTAAGGTAATCAATTTTTAAAATAAAAAATATAAGATTTGTGAGTGTACCCTATATATCGGCCGATAAAGTATTATACCGTGAAGTAATGCAACAATTAAACTAATAAACAAAATACCGATATTAAAACCCGCTGGTTTTTTTCTTTACAAATTTCCTGTATTATTAAAATAAAACTATGGTTAATGAAAGAAATTAGAATACCATAGGTATTCGGAGGATATCTATATGAGAGCAATGAGAAAATCTATCAACTATAATGAGACCTCAATAATTTATGAATCATATATTTTATATTAAGCACACCAACCAGAAAAACAAATATAAAATAAAAATAGTATATAAAAAACAGATATAAAATTCTTGAGGAATATAATAAAATTAAAAAGAGCAACTTCAGAATTTAAAAATTAATATATCGAGGCTTTCAACCAATACAGGGCCTATAATACAGTGGTATTATAAAAAACTGCAACGCGCATACTTGAGTGTTTATATGAGTAATACAGCCTAATAATATATTAAACATAACTCATTCAACTTCAACCACGAATGATAATGAAAATATTTTGAGAAGATAAGATTACCACTCACTAACGTTATAAAGTATATATACTATGTATAATTATATATATAATATAGTTAAACCTTATTATTACATTATATTATATTTAATATATGTTAACCTTAATAACAAAAATTAATAAACTCAAAAATGTTTAAAAATATAATATTGCAAAATTGATAACATTGGACTACTATTGCTTTGATTGAGAAATCACTTCTAGGCATCAATAGATTTATGTAGATAATTAAGAAGTCATCTCTGGGATTAGTCTCAAACCGCCTACAGAAATCCTGATTTTCCTACTAAGAAATTATATTATAAATTATAAAAATGCTTTAAGTATTTAATTTAATAATTTGAGTTATAAAAAATCTTAAAATATATATATCCTATATGAAAATATTTTAAGCTTATAGGAGTTGGCTCGAAAGTATTTAATAAACGATAATTCTACCTTTCATTTTGAATAAACCTTAATTTATTTTAGCTTGAGAAAAGGACGGTCTGTTATTTTACTATTTCTGAACAGTAAAATAGGTGTAAAAGACTGAGAATTGTTTTATTTATTTCATTAATTTGTTCCTTTTTAACTGCTTAAAATATCACACCCCTATTTATGCCAAACCAATCTCACAAACACGTGAAAAGCAATGAGTGAGAAGACAAAAATTTTATAGAGTATCAATCTTCTTAGTATTTTAAAAAGGAGGAGAGATATAGGTATGGCTGAGAATAAGTAATAAAATAATATTAATATAAATGGATAATATAATTATCACATATATTATAAAGTGAGCACGTCACTATAATATATGCAATATTACTATTTTTTAAAACCGATTTTTTTTTTAAATAAACGATTATACTCACTTAATTAATTTTATACTATTTTAATCACAAAATCAAATATACATATTTATAAGCACGTTATTATTCTATTAGCTAAATTAGAGTATATATATAATATATTGAGAGTAAAGTTAGATATTGATTATAATAATTCATCTATACTTTTGAATAACTCAGTTATATATAATATACTATAATGAAATAATGCTTTTTAATTTAGCAATACTATCTGAAATTAAATGTATAAAATTGAATGAATAAATTAAGTAGTAAAATAACTAAATAAAACTTATAATGTTACATTGATGAAATGAGTATTAATTTGAGAAATATTAATATATTAATTAATATTATATAAATAATACAGTTTTGCAGTTATTTACCACTGGTGAGGATGGTGGTTTTAAATAAAGATCTCAGACACACACAGAATTATATCTGAACTACCATAAGTTATAGTGACACAAAATCACAATGGAAAGCAAATTTTGAAGAAAATTTTGCTTTGAGAAAATATTTCGAACAAAATATGATTGCATTAAATTTTTTTTTTTATTAGAAAAATGAATAATAAACAAATGGCGAGATGTGTTGGCTATTATATGTAACATTTTGATGGATAGAGTTATCGTTCCTGAAGTTCTCACGATGTTACCTTCTCTCTCTTACACACTTTATCAGTGGACTGCGTATCGAATTTATCACACTCTCGAGAGGATCCCTTTATACATTCGAAATTCCTAAGATTGACTTATCGAGGATGATGATTGGAATATTATAAACGTTATTATCTTATTAATGATCACCAAAGAAAAAACGTCTAAGTGAGAGCGATTTTATAAGTTGATATATTCACTTTAGAACTGTTCACTGCACAATATATAAGTATATTATAGATATATTTATATATATATTTATTATATATACTATATATATATATATAAATCCTGGGTAGATTTTTTAGGGGATACTAAACTGGCAATTTATAACTCCATATATATATATATATTTAATTAATATATATATATATATATATATATATAATTAATATATATATATATATATATATTATATAATAACATAAACACACATATATATTATTCTATATATATTAATATATATATATATATATATATATTATATATATATATAATTATAATTATATCATATATATATATCAGATTATATATGATATAATATACTTGGTGGGAGTAGGACTTGGAGGATAAGGTATATTTCAGGTTTATATTAAGGAAATATTAGGAATTTCTATTTATAAAATTATATTATTATTTTCAACACTTATTTTCGAATATATAATCTTGGTTCTTCGTATATCGCACCGGGCACCTTTAACTATATATATAGCCACTTGATAAATTGGGAGTATCACATAACTGTATAGTGTTACGGTCTACATTGCGGTGAAATAAGCACAGGATCATACAAAAAAGGAAAAAAACTCCACCAGAATGCGCCGGCGCGCCAGAGAGTAGATTGTGCGTTAAGAAATAACATATCGACTGAACCACTGAATTTTAGTATTAGCTTATAACTTATTACGAAATACAATGAAAATTATTCGCATAATATTGATGCGATAAAAGAAAAATCTAAACACACACTTATTATATAAAAACCGTGCCTCACTTATATACCTATATCCCTAGTGATAAGAAATCGTTAT
Organism: Trachelipus rathkii; assembly: GCA_015478945.1. Lineage (NCBI taxonomy): Eukaryota > Metazoa > Arthropoda > Malacostraca > Isopoda > Trachelipodidae > Trachelipus > Trachelipus rathkii. Next base: position 58,375 of record JABUQX010060058.1, on the reverse strand, counting down.
CGCAATCAATGAGAAAAAATCCATCATTTTAGGGTAGCTTTTCACATAAGATCGGCGATAGAACCCTATTAACACTTATTATAATATATGTGTAGTATTCTTACATCTAAATGTTAGAGAGGAGGTTCATCAATATTCCTATACTTATGTAACTCATATATATAAGTGATTTATATATATATAGGCAGCGCCACAACGCATACCTTACTCTATACAAAAACCTATATCACTGCGCTAATTCACTCTTTCATAGTATTACTAAAGGCACTATACCTTATTTATCTACTCGCCTCTGAGTGCCATTACAGCTACGCATTTCCACTAATATTCACTACTTACACATATATATAGGTATATATATATTATATATAATCAATTAATTTATCTGAGACTCGAATACATACACACATTTTCTTGATTCCATATGAAGCGTACACTTATATATATATATATATTGTATATACTGGGATATATATATCTACAAATAAAATTATACAATATCTCATTCTATTACACCAATCGACTATCATTCACTTACATTATACCTTATATCTATATTAGTTACGTCAAACCATCTTATCACTTAGAGAGAATTCTCATGTATATTATCTCGTTATGCATTACATTTCTCACAACACGTTATCACATACTCCTAACATGTATTCATTATTAGTCCTATTCAATTATTAATCAGTTTCGTCTTCACACACCTAACAATATATCATACCTCCCTAAGATTGTTCTTTGAACAGATTGACATCTTAGATTACTTATTACGTGTATTATCATCAAATATTAGTTTACCTAACACTTACTATACATTTAACACTATTATAATTATTTAGTTATACCGATAACCACATATTATTTCATGTAAATTATAGCCTAGTGGCAGATACATAAGACTTAGTCGCTTATTATATGAGCAATTCACCAAAAGAAACTCTAATGTGGCACAAGTACCTGAGTCACATCCTTACCCTAATTCACAAACTTTCCTTTTTACTGCATTCTGCATAAATTATCGTTCTTATCTTTTACATCAAACATATAACCTAAAATATTTAAAATTCAGATACTTGAGTTTTCTTCACCATACTACAGTCACTATACAATAATAAACTTATCCACCAAGTTAGGATTCTCACCTTACTAACTTATCTATCACATTAACTTTCAAACCTCTACTTTAACAATCTAAATGTCACTTATAAAAACCGCTCCTTATTCACATTAATATTATACTCAAAACTCTTCATATTATTTATGTCATCACGAATACAAATCTTTATTATATTATACCGAGTATTTCAATAGGTACAAGTAGGTCACCATACTCCAAGTGTCATTTCTATTTCTCCCACAACATGATTCTCATATAATAATTAATAATGAATTTAATAATATTATTAATTAAGATAATTAATAATAACTTATAGATTAAATATAATAATATATAAAATAAGAATAATTTATATGAATATAATAATAATAATAATAATAATGAATAATATAATAGGTTAGTATAAAATAGTATAATCATATACTCCTGGAGGATTGTTATAATAATAATAATAATAATAATTCACTTATATAACTGCAATTTTTTAAACACACTATATATATATAATAATAATAATAATAATAATAATAATTATATATAAATAAATATAATACATAATAGAATAATTAGGGTTAGTATCATACATGATCACATATTTTTAGGATAGTCGGAAAATAGTAAATAACAACTTATTTATAAGGAAAATTTACTGGAAACAAATTAACAAAGTTTGAGGATTACAAAAGTAAGAATAATTTTAATTTGTTAATTATTAATTATATCTTATATATTATTTTATTATTGTTAATAATAATATCTTTAATTATTTCGCTACATATTTGTATATTAAGAAATCCAGATCTTTACATGTTTATTACGCTGTATGGACTGGATGAATTATTTTTTTATCTACCTGAATCACAAAGGTGAGCCGTGAATGTTTAAGGTTACAGTTGAAATTGATTTTCAGCCTTCAATACAGTATTCAAACTGTAAATGAGTTCGGACTTTATTTGAGATTATCATGGTAATCTAACAGAACCTATTCACTCTTAAGTATCGAAGGGTCACACCAATATACTAGTCATACGACCCTTGAATAATAATTATTATGGTTCTAAATATTTGGTGGATTATGTAGCGGTTAATTGTTATTCTATATATTTATTACAATCATCTTAAGGGTTTCCAAAATTGACTTGACGTACTATTCGGCTTTTCCAGGCTATTATTAAGTTAGAAGGGGTATAGGAAACTTTATCACTATGTATTCAGAACGTCACCAGGTCGTGGTTAAGGATATATTAATATTATTTTCTTCTAATACAATATAGTGCTTATTACTCATATAAATAATGAAGAATAGCCTACATAGGAGTATATGACACACATATAGTATATATCTTCATATTTATCATATCGAGGGGAATCTCCAAGTATGTCTTGCAGCGATATAGACAAAGAGGTCGATGGGAGTTTTTTTGTACCACTTGTATGGTTTATCTTTTATAAAATACTCATTGTTGTGATATACACCTTTAGCAAAACTCTTAGGAGAGAAGAGAGGTGGTGTCTATTATTAACACTTTATTCCACGTGTTCCTATATTTGCACCACACTCTAAAATATATGTCTAGAGGGTTTGATAACTGAGAGCGAATTATAAACACGGCACAACATAAAAACACATGAAAACAAAATAACTAATGTTCATCCAGAGGATATAGATTCTACTATATTAATAAATTACATAGCCAATTCATCACTAAATTTATTGCTGTTAGCTTTGATGAAATATCATCGAGTATATATTGTCAATCTACGCCCACAAGCACTATCTAGTTTTCATATATTTGGTTTTCATTACACAAGTATCGTGAATCTTTTAACTCTTTCATAATAGCTCTTGCATTATCTGTTCTGTCAAACGCTCAGTGGTCTAGCTGGGCTTGACTGGACATACATGTTCGAGCTGATGTTCTCGAGAAAGCTGTTCATTCAAGCCATCGCATTCTACCAGCTTCTGTGTAGTCTTTTTTAAAGCTCCAATTCTATTCCGTTTATATATGTATTTCTATAGAGCGATCATTTTACGAGATATGGGTCTTCTTTCTAATAGCGATATAGAGGATTTGTCTTAGTGGTATAGTCAGAAATCTCTCGAGCATGTTATGCGGTGAAGACATTCTCTATTTCTTGGAGAGAGAACGGGCGAGATTTTCGTATACGAGTCAAAAAGACTTTAGACTTCGGTATATCTCATTGTATTTTCTTCATAGAATCGGTCTTTGGGTGCATATATACTCCAAAAACAGCAGACTCTGCCAATTATTCAAATCGTTTTGATTACGTTTACTCATCTTTTTGTCTATTTTTTTTAGTATTTGCGAGAGGGTTACACTTCTTCTTTTTGATCACGCTATTACTCACACTCTGGCCTCAATCTTTCTAAAAATAAAGACTCTAAATAGAGCATTAATTATTGTTTCCCTCCTCATCTATAAATGAAAAGTTACTTCTCGAGGTAGGCAAAGGGGAACGACCTTATGGACTTCATAACCAAAGTTGCTTTGAATAGTCATATTATGATGGACTAGGGTTGAGGGATGAAGCTAACTAGACACTTTTTGCGCGATTATGCTGAGAGGTGTAAATGTCTCACACTTTAGGTGAATCTGTAAGATTAATTGGTGTCTTTTTTGATATTAGGACGCTCAAAGCATTAAGGCATTTCCATGCGGAATGAGAGGAGAGTAACTCTTAAACATCAGTAATTCACATGCATGCAAGGACATTTGACGCGAACCACGCTATACACTATGAGAGAACATTATGAAAGAGTTTTTTCAAGAGAGACACACATTTGTGTTTATGCCAATCCAACATATTATCTAATTCAATTTCAATTGACTGAACTTCTTAGGGGATGGTGTGATATATTACTTTGGGGTCACTCTTTGTTTAAATTTCTTTCAATTATGGAAGCATTTGGGTCAGACATAATTTCAGAGGAATAGTATATACATTAAAGATAAAAAAAAAAACCTAGTTGACGAAATTTTCTCACACACCACGATACACGGACGAGCTTGGACAACATCATACTGTAGTAGGAAAGTAGGAAATATTTACTTTAGAGAGGTCATTAGATATGGTGAGATCCGGTACATAACAATATTATATTTTGATAACGTCTATGCGAGGTGGCCACTAAGTAAATATTTACATAGAATATGGGATACATAAGGAATATTATTAATAAAGAGTATATCCATCGCTAATAATATAATAAATAATATAATTATAAATAATAATTATTAATTAAATATATATAATAAATAATAATAATAATAATATAAAGTAAATAATACCTATTTATATGAACAGTCACCAATTTGGTACTTCCTTATGTTTATTGACAATACGGTTGACTTTTATTTGGTTACTTATTCTTAGAATTTATATCTTATATGGATAACATAATTTACTGTTAATATAACGCTGTTAGTATATTGGGAATATATATATATTATTAATATATTAATATATAGTATAAATATATATTATATATATATATATATATATATATATATATAATATATAAATATATATATATTAATATTATTATATATTATATATATATATATAATATATATATTTATATATATATTATATATAATAATATATATATATTTAATATATTATATAATTATATATAATATATAGTATATATATATAATATATATATATTATATATATATATATATATATATATATATAAAGTATAATATATATATATATTATACGGACAAATAATATAGGGTTAAAAAAGAGTAGGACACGGAATCGAGGAGACTCGATTCGGGATTTCAAAATACACTCACAGCCGTTCACACGAGGCGTAGAACACTTTTGAAGTCCACCCACTTATTGCTAAAAACACGTCCTATTGAGCACACTGGCGAGAGACTATTAGGTGACACCTTTTTTCATCTCGCCATTTTAGGTGAGTGGTATATTTTGTCATCCATATCACCCCACCGTTTCACGCGTAACACGATCGGTTATTCATCAAAAAATTATACTTGAGTTAAATTCACCGGGAGCACATACTGAAAACCAATACCAGGAGACTAAACTCACTTACAATTAACGCTAACTACACATATCATAACCTATAATATATCAATCATAGGTAGGAATAACTCAATTTCGTATATATGCCACATTGCTAACTAACCACTGAACATTAAAAACACAGAATCTTCTACTTATCTCTTTTCACGACTTCAGCCCCCTACACACATCTTCTATCATTGACATATTTAATTTTAATCCTTGTCTTTTCTATAATTACGGGAATTTACTCTGTGCTACACACTCTTGACTAAACTTGTCCATAATATACCTCCCTCATAATCTCTTTTTACATAATTAACACGTACAACAAAATAACGCAAATCATTATTATATTATAGTATACGTGTAACAATAAGCATTCATCTCTCTCTTACTATCTATTACATCTCTCTCCTACTATATATACGAATCTATCTCTCAGTTCACTCTCATTCAGTATCACGTCTCTCTTAATCTCACTCGTCTGCTTTACTTATCATATTATATCATCTCCTTACTATATATAGTATAATATATATATATTATATATCATCATCACTCTCTATCACTCTTCTTATATGCTCTCGTCTCTTCATCTTATCAATCGATATACTCTCTTCTCTATATCTCTATCATCTATCTCGTCTCTCTCACTCATATCACTATATTCCTATTCTATCTCTTACTCTCTCTCCTCTCTCTCGTGCTCTATAGTATACTCTCTCTCTCATCTTCTACTGACTACTCATCACTCTATCTCTTACTTATCTTATCTATCTCATATCTATTCTTACTTATCTTATAGATATCTACTCATTACCTCTATATTACTCATCTGCGTAATCTCGTCCTTCTCTGCTCTCTCTCTCATCTCTTTACTTAACAGCGCACATGGTCATGTACTGGTAAAATATTAAATGTTCTTATTATCTCTCTCAAACTCAAAACCATTGGGGAAATCAAAAGGTACAGATTTGATGGGAGTAAAAACGTCAGACTACAAGTTTATATTGCTTATCACATCGTCAAATCACTTACACTTTTCTCATCTCATTCATCTATTATCTCTCTAACTCACATTCTCCTTTTTTACTCTCATCTCTCTGCGGGTACACTTCATAACTTCCTATCTATTATCTCTCTATACTACCTTGGATCTCTTTGTGTCGTTACTTTTCCGGTCTTAACTTATCTATGATTAGCTGCACATCACAATTCTCAAATCAAGATGACTTCACTTTCTTTTTATACTTTAATTTAAAAAAAATCATTTCCTAAGTTTTCCGTGATACTCAAGCCTAACCTAACTCTCCCATATCTCGGTTTCGTTTTTTGTCCTAACTACGATGTCTAAGTTCCCTAATCCCTAAAAAAAAAATTGAAAAGTTGGGAGGAGGTTCTAAAAATACAAAAGAAAACAATTTTAAGCGTTCTGGTTCTGGAACTAAGATGTCGTCGTGAGTGAAAGAGACAGAGACACGCACAACCACCCGTCATATATATATATATATATATAATATATATATATAATATATAATACTATATTAATATTATATTATATATATATATAAATATATATATATATAATATATAATATATATATATATATATATACGGTTATATATAGACTATATATATATATATATACTATATATATATATAATTATATATATATATATATATATATATATATATATATATATATATATATATATATTAATATTATATATATATATATATATTATAATATATATATTTATATATATGATATATATATATATAGTATAATATATATTATTATATAACTATATATATATATATAATATAATAGTATAGTATATAATATATATATATATAAATATACTATATATATATATAAGTATATATATATATCGGTTATAAAGTAACTTCACAGAACTATAAATTTTATATTTTACTCAAGAAAAAACAATAATTCAATAACTAAATACTTACAAAAATGTAGGAGATTCTACTGATCGAAATGACATCAGATCAGCGGCCACCCATTCCAACAATAGCTTGACCAATTGATTTTTTCCTTCTGGAATTCAACTTTTTTCTTTACTTTTATGTTTTTCACTTTTGAATCAGAATTGGTTTTAAAAATAAGATTTTCCTTTTTTCTGAACCGTTCATTTCATTTTTATTTCCTTTTGCTAATTAGTTTAAAGTGGTATATAATTTCGTCTTAAATGCCTTCTTAAATTAAAAGGCTTTTTTATTGATTTTAGAAAAACACAAACGGCATTTTCTTTTATATGATTTCCCAGTTTTCTCATAGCAGTCGACAAAGTTTTCCATTGTATGTTCTGGCTGCGCAAAGATTTTGGGATGTTTCCTAACAGACGTCCCACTCCCATGAGGTTGAAAGGTACGTTCCATAGTGATGGTACCTTTGTCCAAGCCTGAATGCACTTGAAGACTTCATTTTATTTCTTACTTTACGTTTGAATATTTTTGATAGGCTCATATTAAATCAACGTAGTTTTTCTTAAAAAGTTATATAAAATAAATTCAGTAGATAGTGTTTTTTGACAAAAAAATACTGTAATTCAACATATAATTAAACAATAATTTTCTCCTGTGCTAGAATACAGCTTACAATTTGAAATATTTACAGCACAATGAGCACACTCAATATTATTAATTCACTTCGCCACTGCGATTGTATAACAGCTGAATTTCGACTGACGTTAGGTATTAATTCAAAGTTTGAGAGTACAGACCCAGCATCTCAAGCATCTCTAGAGACTTTGGACCTGAGTATAAGTTGAAATGACGACTCGCGGTCTTTGAGTTAGTATATAAAACTCTAGAATATATATAAATATATTACTATATTATATATATAGTATATATACTATATAATATATATATATATATATATAATATATATATATATATATAACTATATATATATATATATATAATATATATATTATATATATACTATATATACGAATTTTAAAATTAAATCTGAAAAGCACAAGCACCGCGCACCGCTGACCGCAACCCGAAAGCTCGCACCGCGCATCCCGCACCGCACCAAAGCTTCGCACCGCGCAAAGCGCACCGCACCAGTAACTAAAAAATTCCTCGCACCGCGCACCCGCACCGCAACCGGACATTTAGTCAGCTCTGCACCGCGCTCACGCACCGCAACCGCACGGGC
>JABUQX010060058.1:37500-47500 GCA_015478945.1 Trachelipus rathkii | reverse complement strand
ATATTTTGAGGCATTTAAAACACGCATGTTTCCTAGTGTGAAAGGAGTAAGCGAAAGGGAAGAGTAGTGTATTAGGAGAGTAGTATGTGCATAGGAGACGAATGAATAGAAAGAAGTTATTAAATGAAAGTAAAAAGAGCTGGTGAATAGGACAGAACCTTGAGGAATACCATTGTCAATAGATTTACAGGATCAACGCTTGCCCGTCATCACAGCTGCTGTTGGACGGAGCGAAAGGAAATCAGAGAGAAAGCAACAGATACAGCAAAGGGAGTTTTTAGAATGAAGCTTTGGGTGCTGCAGACTCGTGTCGAATGCTTTTCAATATGTGTACGAGACACAGCAAAAAGATCACCAAAGAACAGAGAGAAGAAAAGATAATCATGACAGAGAGAGAAGAGAGAGAGAGAGAGAGAGAGAGAGAGAGAAGACGAGAGAGAGAGAGAAGAGAGAGAGAGAGAGAGAGAGAGTGAGAGAGCAGAGAGAGAGAGAGAGAGAGAGAGCGAAGAGAGAGAGTCTTACGAAAGGGGGGGGGGGGGGGGGGGGGGTGCAAAATATGCGATCAGAGATTAGATTAAGATGTTTCCTAAATCTTCCTCTTAATTAAAGAATAGACCGAAAACTTTGGAAATAATGGAGAGATAAGGTAGTGAGAGTTATCCCGTTGAGGGTTCACATTTTTTAGGCACAGGTTCAATGAGTATGCGCATCTTTATTGCAAGAACGGATGGTCGAAGTGGAAAAGTCTGAGAACAAACACACACACACACTACACTAAACACAGAACACACTAATACAGACACAAAAACACACACACGCAATATCACAGCAGACACACACACAGCCATCCACACACACACACACCACACACACACACACCACACACACACACACAACACTATATATATGTATAATATTATATATATTATATATAAATATTTATATATATATTATATATATATATATATATATATATACTATATTATATATATAGTAGTATATTCAAATAGCTATGGCAGATAACCTAACATTACAGCCCAAAGTCCCTCTGCAAAACAGGCCAGCACATGCCAAGAACTACACGCAATCACATAAACCAATTGAGCAATGGCTGTCAACAAACAGAATACATACCTCTCAGTGTTCAAAATCCTCTAGTCAAGAGCATTACTACTCGGAAATCAAAATGAGAGTCAAACACCCCATCCAACAGTTCTCTCTTTCAAACAAAGCGCCCCTAATTAACATCGACCATCATTAGCTTAACTTTCGATCCACATATGACATTTATCCCTACATAAACAATAGTACTTCTAGACCACACACAAATTGAAATGCGATTAAAACACTACCGAACAACCTTGTGGCCAACATGGAGTCCAATCTTTGGACTATGCATCGCCCGATTTGGGCTCCCACGATATCACAATCCAACATCCTCAAAACTAGAGAGTATATATATAGGAGAGGAGAGCGTAGATTACCACTAGAGTCGGGCGCAGAAGAGCTATATGGGCTCGAGGGTGTGCACAATAACCTATGAAACCAAGGGATTCCTTCCTATAGAGGACGTCCATTCTTGGACATAGAAACGCTGCAATTTCACACAAATCACTTTTCAAGCCAACCACCCTTTACAAACGCAAATCATTACAACCCCTGAAAAGAGTAGTAAAAAGTTAGCAACCGGTCATGTACGTACCTATCATTTCAGTACCAACATCTGCTCCAACACCACAAAACTCTATTATTGAACACCATTGACACTAAATTAACAAGAAAAAGCGGATCTACCAATATCCAAACAATAACACCTATTCTCTCAGGCGCGTCCCCGAAACATCTTAACCAAGAACATACTTGGACTGAAACAGAGTGATGTTGTCCCGCTCCGTTCATGGCACCATCTCCTCCACCTTCACGATTATAAATTTAGATCCACAAATGCCTCCTCCCCTACTGTCAAAAAATGAGTCCTCCCTGACAAATGACAATATATATATAGTAGTATATTATTATATATAATATAATATTAATATATATATATATATATAATATAATATATATATTATATATATAATAATATATATATAATAATATATATATAATATATATATAAAATTTAATATATATATATATAAATATAATATATATATTATATATATATATATATATATATATTATATAATATATATATATATTTATATATATATATATATATGATATATATATAATATTATAGTTATATATATTATATATATATATAGTATATATAATTATATTATATATATAGTATTATATATACATATATATATATATTTCCTTTAAAAGCAATTTTAGTGTATTAATATTTTTAAAAATTAATTGTTAGATATCTTGACCAAATAGCCCGCAGATTAAATGTTCCTACACTCAAGAATTTTAACTGGCAGCTAAGAGGTTCAATTAGACTGTCAGAGACTTATAAAAAATCCTCTTCCAACCTTAATAAGTATTTCAATTATTTTAGGGAAATTTAGCCGAGAAAATGACGAAACGAAAATTAAAGAAGAAAAAGTGAAGACGTGAAGGATGAAGTTGAACAAGTATGAATTTTTAAGTTTTTTATTTTATTTTTTTTTTTCACGTGTGATATTTTACACATATCGTGAAAAAAAAACTTCCTTTATTTCATATTAAGGTATAAATTTAGTTCTTTTTTTTAATTCAATTTAAATGTAGTTTTAACTTTTGTTTCTTTAATTATAGCTTTTTGACTGTTTAATGCGAATTCATCATCTATCTACCTTACCTCTTTATGTGTTAAAATTGACACATTTAAGCTTAATAGGTATAAGTAAAAAGTTGCATATTATTATTATTATTATTATTATTATTATTATTATTTTTTGTAGGTTCCTCCCCGGGATCACTGGGATAGGCCTATCGAATTTCTACTTTCTTGTATATCTATGTCTGTTGGACTTGGAAACGTGTGGCGGTTTCCTTTCACGGCTTATAGTAATGGGGGAGGAGCATTTCTTATTCCTTATCTGCTGGTATTGTTGTTTGTTGGCAGGCCTCTTTATTACATGGAGCTCTGCATGGGACAGTTTGCTTCCTACGGAAATGTTGAAGTGTGGAATGCTGTTCCAGCTTTCAAAGGTGAGAGTGTACTTGAATTATTATCATAATCTGGGCATCGTTATTTTAATTATATAATAAATAAAATACTTAAGAAGCTTGTAAACATTTGATGATAGGAATGTGTTCTTACAATCGATGAATTTTCACACGTCTTTTCTTTTCTCCTTCTCTTTTTTTTCTTAATAAGGTCTTGGCTACGGGCAAGCTGTGTCTACTTGGGCAGTGGCTACGTATTATATGTCCTTAATGGCAATAACTATCTTCTATTTTATATTCTCGTTTTCAAATACGTTGCCTTGGACAAACTGTCCACAAAATGTTTCCGGTTGCATCGACTCATCTATGAACTTAACAGGAAGTGAATATGCGAACAGTACAACAGCATCAGAATTTTATTTTGTGTAAGATTGACAGGTAGTAACTACAAGAAATATACTATATATTTTATGAAACTATATATATATATATATATAATATATATTAATAATTTATAATATATAATAATATATATATATATAATATATATATATATTATAGTATATATATAATATTATATGATAATATATATATATATATTAAATAATATTATATATATATATATATACCTATATATATATATAAATAATATATATATAGTATATATATATATAATATATATATATATATAATTACTATTAAATCTATATATAATATATTATATAGTAATAGTATATATATATATATATTAATATATATATATATATATATATATATATATATTCACAATCACTTAACCAGTATTCATTGTTTGGCAGAAACGAAGTCCTGCATAAAAGTCCAAATGGTCTTGATGAAGGTTTTTCCCTTCCGGACTGGAAACTTACACTCTGCTTACTAGCGGCATGGATCATTTTGTTCTTTATATTGGCAAAAGGAGTTAAAAGCTCAGGAAAATCTGCCTATTTTACAGCTTTATTTCCATATGTGATTTTATTTACTCTTCTTGGAAGAGGGGCCACCTTACCTGGTGCAGTGAACGGCATAAAGTATTTTGTTACACCTCAGTGGGAAAAGCTTCTAGAACCCTCGGTAAGGGAAATTAAGTGTTTCAAAAAGTTATTTAATAATATAACTGCATAATAGATTGCATAATGAAGTTCGAGGGTATCAAAAATAATTATATAATGAATTATCTCTTCCTTAGGTTTGGTATGCTGCTGTAGGACAGTGCTTTTTCAGTCTAAGTGTAGGCTATGGTTCTGTAATAATGTTTGCATCTTATAATAAATTCAGTCATAATATTTATAGAGATGCTGTGATACTTTCCTGTACCGATACACTGACCTCTTTCACAGCTGGCTGCACAATTTTTGCCGTTCTCGGTCATCTAGCTTACATAATGAAAGTTGACGATATAAATCTGGTAATCAAAGGAGGTGGCTCCTCTTTGGCTTTTATAAGCTATCCAGATGCTATTGCTCGATTCCAAAGTGTCCCACAGTTATTTTCGGTTCTTTTCTTCTTGATGCTCTTCACATTAGGAATAGGAAGTGCTGCGGCCATGAACGGTTCTATCATTACTATCATATGTGATAAATTTCCTCACTTCAGACGATCTATTGTAACATTAGTTGTATGTATTTGTGGATTTCTTGTGGGACTGATCTACGTTACGCCAGAAGGATCTTACGCTTTGGACCTTGTAGATCACTACGGAGGAGTAAGTAAAAAAATTTCACATTATTATTATTATTATTATTATTATTATTATTATTATTATTATTATTATTATTATTATTATTATTATTATTATTATTATTATTATTATTATTATTATTATTATTATTATTATTATTATTCCTTCTAAACTTCAAAATATTTCTTTTTTGCATAGCAGATATTTTTTAATTCTTGAAAAAAAGTTTGCAGGTAAAATAAAAAAAGTGTATATGCATTTATTTCCTGAGACATTTCTTCCCCTATCTTGGAATATCTTCAGCGTACCAATTTTAAAAAGATAATAATTTTGAATTACAAGATATTAAAATAAAATTAAGATTAATTATTTTTCTAAGAACTTTCTCAGCTATATTAACTTTTAAGTTACATAAAATTAAATTTTATGTTAATATCGGGTTTCTAATTTATGTGCAAGGCCTTTGTAATCTTTGTTTTTTAGACTCCTCATGATAGGGATGCAGATGTAAGAAAAGAATATCGAAATATTAATATATCGATATTCGATATTTGAAAAATTTATATTTAATAGTCTTCTATAATATCGGTTAAAAAATATCGATGCATCGGAATATTTATAATATACTATAATACTATATATATATATATATAATATATATATATATATATATACTATATACTATATATATATATAGTTATACCTATATATATATATATAAATATATTATATATTATATGATATACATATTATTATATATATATATATATATATATATATTTATATAATATTATAATATATTATATACTATATATATATAAAATAATATATATGAAAATAGAATATATATATATATATATATATAATATATATATATATATATATATTATATATGGGCGTGGAGGCAGGATTTCATTTAGGGGGGCAAAGGTTGAGTGATATATATATATATATTATATAATATATATATATAAAAATATATATATATATATATATATATATATATATATATATATATATATATATATATATATAATATATATATTTTTAAATATTTTTATATTTTTTTTTTTATATAATTTATATATATATATTATCTAGTATATATATATATATATATATATATATATATATATATTATATATATATATATATATATGCTAAATTTACAATACATATATCTTGTCATATATTATGAAATATAAATATTATAATTTATAAAATTATGGTCTTCAAAATTGCTGTAATATTTCTTTTATTTTCTGCAATTGTTTTTTAATGTGTTGTCTGCAGCTGAATATCAACGGTTACGCCTTCCGAGATTGATTTAACAGCTTTTGCTGCCTCCAAATGCTATCGACATACTGAAAGTTCTAGCGGAGAATAATGTCAGAAGAATCCAGCTGTATAAAAGCACAAAGCTAGTTGACTTTAAGCCAATATGAAAACAAAAACACATTAAAACTTTAGAGAAAAATAAAATAATATGCTTATAAATTAGTAATTACTACTTCAGTATCTATCGATTTTGATGTATTTTTTTTTCAGTTTTTTCTACTCTAAACCTTAAAAACGTCGTCTGGCAAACATATAAGGTTCATAATTTTATTTCGCCAAGATTTAGGGGGGCAAGTGCACCCCTGCATACATTATTTATTATATATTATATATATATATTATATATATATATATATATATATATATCCATATATATATATAATATATATATATATATATATATATATTAATATTATATATATATATATATATTTCTTTGAGGTGGACCCTGAGTTGCTTTAAGGATTATTACGACAGATTTTATAGAAACACACTTTAATTATTTAAAAACATTAAAACAGATAAAATAGACAAGCTTTCGTTAATATAACCTTTTTCAAGTCTGAATAAGCAATGGGAGCAAAATCTCTTCTATATTTTGGAATGTAGACAGCTATTAGTCGGTTGGTTGGTCCAGCAGCAGACTTTTGTAGAATGGTGATAGTTTCATGAACTCATTTTGAATTGAGTCAATCCTGCACTCTCCAGGACAGCGGTTATAATTGGGGAGATTGTATTTAATGTAAAGGCAAAAAGCTTCCGTGATTTTTCTTTTGGTTGCATCTTGGATATTTCTTATGTTTGTCATATTGTAGAGTTGTATTTGGTGATTTGTTGTTAATCGGTGATGTGTTAGGGCTGAGTTTTCGTGGTGTGTGTCGAGGTCATGTTTGTGTTGGTATTTTCTGCGTGTAAAGTCTATGGTTTCGCCGTAATAGTTACTATTGCAAGTGTTGCAGGGAATTTTATATAAACAAGGAGGGTTATTGGATTTTGATTTGGGGGGTTTAAGAACTTTCTTGATTAAAATATTGTTAGATGGGATGAGTCGTATGTGTTTGGGTAAAAAGTTTTTTATGTGGTGTGTGTTAATGTTAGGTATGGGGAGGTATGTTTTTTGTTGTATGTTGTCTTGTGTTGTGTTTAATTTGTGGTATTTTTTTTCTTTGCTGTTTATAGGTGTTGCTTATAATGTTTTTAATAGGATATTTTTAGTTTTAAATAGGTTTTTTATCAATTGTGTTTTTGAATGTAGGAATGCAGGGGAGCAGATTTTAAAAGCACGAAGGTATAAGGATGAAAGGGTACCTATTTTTGTGTTGTGTGTGTGAGCGGAATACCAATGTATGTAGAAAGGATTGGAAGTGGGTTTTCTGTAAACAGTGAAAGAAGGTTTAGTAGTATGGTCTGAAATTATGAGAG
This sequence comes from Trachelipus rathkii, assembly GCA_015478945.1. Taxonomy (NCBI): domain Eukaryota; kingdom Metazoa; phylum Arthropoda; class Malacostraca; order Isopoda; family Trachelipodidae; genus Trachelipus; species Trachelipus rathkii. Next base: position 39,939 of record JABUQX010060058.1, on the reverse strand, counting down.
TGTCTAGGAAAGGAATAGTGTTGTGGTTGGAGGTTTCCATGGTGAATTGTATGTCAGTATGTAAGGTGTTAATGTAATTTAGGATGTGTGTGGGGTTGGTTGCGTGAGGTACGGCAGCGAAAATATCATCCACATACCTTAACCACACGCAACCAGAAAGAAGTTGATGAGGAAAAATGTAGTAATGTTCTAGTAACTCCATATATATGTTACTGAGCATGGGAGAAAGTGGGGAACCCATACTCAGTCCGTGTTTTTGTTTATAGAATTGTTTATCAAACTGAAAATAGTTGTGTTGTAAAGTGAGTAAGATGAGTTGTTTGAGGGTAGAGAAAGGGTAGGTGAGAGTAATGTTATTGTCATTTATGTATTTTGTTAAGAGTTCTAAAAGATGTGGGACTGGGACAGAGGTGAAAAGTGACACAACGTCATAACTAACAAAAGTATGTGTTTTAGTGTTAAGAGATGTGGTTTTGTTTATGAAGTCATCTGTATTTTTTAAGTGGGATGTAGAAATTGTACCTAAAAGGGGTTTTAACTGTTTTGAAAGCCATTGTGCTAGTTTATAAGTATTACTATTGGTGTTGGATATGATAGGGCGTAAAGGTGTGTTTTGTTTATGTGTTTTTGGTATTCCGTAGAATTGAGGTATGTTTGTCATATATGCTTTAAGTTGTTTCTGTAACTGAGGATGGTTTTTAAGTATGGTAGATAAGGAAGAGTTAAATGTGGATTGGGAAGTTGAATTGGGATTTTTTGTCAGTTGTTCGTATGTAGGTGTGTTGAGTAATGTATTGCATTTTGTAATGTAATCAGTACTATTTAAAATGACTATATTATTACCTTTATCCGCCCTGGAGAGTACAATGCTTCTATTGTTTTTCAATTTGTTCAATGCGGTATAAAACTTTTCTGGAAACCGGGCATCCGTATCCATGGCAACGGTGGTGAAAATTATTCCTTTAAGTAAATCAGTATTACAGTTGGGATTCTTTTCCATTTTTAACCAGGTTTCGAAGTCCTGTATGCAGCGGGGCCAAGGGTCTCTATTTTTGAGGGCAAAAGACAAACTAAAACTTAGTAAATTCTGTTTCATCAGTGATGTCAATCAATATGTGGAAAGATTTCAAAATATCGGCTGTGTGAGCTGGATATTGCCAAATGCTCTGCGCGTAGATTAAGTTAAATTTTCGTTTCAAAGATTGAGCCTTAATATAGACTGCTTCTTCTTTCTCTGTGTGTGCTCTGTTGATCATTTCTAAATATTCTTCGACTGCAAAAGGGTATGAAGTAAACCAATGATTCTGAAATTGATGATATAGCCTAGTAGATTGTTTAAACTTAAATTTTATTTCTCGTGCTATTTTTTCGTTTTTTTTCTTTGAGTATTTGTCTGAATATATGAGGAAATGGTTCTGAAGAATTGGTTTCCATTGATCTCGGTATCATGGTTTTGGGGATTACCAAGTTTCTGGCACAACATTTAATAAATAGTAACTGCTGCTTCTTGAGATTAGTAGCTATCAAAGCATTTTTATATCTGTCGTAAATATAATGTTGGTAATCCATGGCAACTAAATATATCGGATTCCAATAACATTACTCAACACACCTACATACGAACAATTGAAAAAAATCCCAATTCAACTTCCCAATCTACATTTAACTCTTCCTTATCTACCATACTTAAAAACCATCCTTAGTTACAGAAACAACTTAAAGCATATATGACAAACATACCTCAATTCTACGGAATACCAAAAACACATAAACAAAACACACCTTTACGCCCTATCATATCCAACACCAATAGTAATACTTATAAACTAGCACAATGGCTTTCAAAACAGTTAAAACCCTTTTTAGGTACAATTTCTACATCCTACTTAAAAAATACAGATGACTTCATAAACAAAACCACATCTCTTAACACTAAAACATATAGTTTTGTTAGTTATGACGTTGTGTGTCACTTTTCACCTCTGTCCCAGTCCCACATCTTTTAGAACTCTTAACAAAATACATAAATGACAATAACATTACTCTCACCTACCTTTTCTCTACCCTCAAACAACTCGTCTTACTCACTTTACAAACACAAACTTTTTTCAGTTTGAAAAACAATTTCTATAAACAAAACACGGACTGAGTATGGTTCCCACTTTCTCCCCATGCTCGAGTTGAACATATACATGGATTTACTTGAACATTACTACATTTCCTCACCAACTTCTTTCTTGGTTGCGTGTGGTTAAGGTTTATGGTGTGATTATTTTCGCTTGCCATACCTCACGCAACCAACCCACACACCATCCTAAACTACGATTAACACCTTAACATACTTAACATTACAAATTTCACCATGAAACCTCAACCACTAACACTATATTCTTTCCTAGACACTTTATAATTTCAGGGACCAATACTACAAACCTTCTT
>JABUQX010060058.1:7500-30000 GCA_015478945.1 Trachelipus rathkii | reverse complement strand
CAGTTTTTAGCTGAAACTCATGCGTCGGAACTCTTCGACAACATATTCTACTCTGTTCGCTTTTATTCTCAGTTCACAGCATAACGTAGATGTCATGCGCATGTGTGTGCAAACACGTTGCTTGTTCTCTTGTCTCTAATTTAGTCTTTTAAATTTTATATCTTATGACTTACGTTATCTTGCCAATCAATGATTAAATTCATCTCTTTTGTTTATTTATCTCCAATCTCTGATGCTAAATTCTTTGACTGTTTAATTAAACTCTAAATTAGAACTCTCTCTCTCTCTCTCTCTCTCTCTCTCTCTCTCTCTCTCTCTCTCTCTCTCTCTCTCTCTCTCTCTCTCTCTCCTCTCTCTCTCTCTCTCTCTCTCTCTCTCTCTCTCGAATCCTCATGATAATTTGTATGATTATTGCATTTAAATTCTTTCCTTTAATTCTCAAGGTACAAGTGGTAAATTCTCCTATTATTTTTCTATCGGTAATAACCTGATCGTCTTGGAGATAAACCCAACATAGTAAACCTTTTCTTAGCTTGCAATCCTTCTCTTCTTATATTCTCAAACCTTTTCCACCTTTGGGTCTCTCCGATCACTGTCTTTATCTCTTTATTCTGTTATATCCCTTCTAACCTTCCGCGAAAATCGACGACTGCCTTCAAAGAGGAAGTGCTTGGCACTTTGATGCTGCTAATTAATCGGTTTTACCGTCGAACGTTTTTGATTTCCCTTGGAGTGATTACTGCATCGGCGGGAGGGGTCCTTCGGAGTGTGCAGAACGCATAACTGAGGCCTCAATGGCGATGCCTTCAGGAAGTTCAGACGTTTTCAAACTTCAGAAGTTCATTCTATTTATATTCATCCCAGAATTGTGCAAAATCTATTCGTTTTGAAATCTTAAACTCTTTTCTTCTTAAAGAAAATAAAAGATCTTTCCGATTGCTCTTACACTTTTATTTTTTGGCACTGTTAAAAATGTCGACTCTAACTTTGTCGTTTTCCATTTCCCTCTAATTCTACTTTAGATGATTCCGGAGCTAGTCCTCCTTCTCTGCCTCTCTCCAAGTCATTTATGAGTTATATTGTAATTTCTTTTAAATTGTAATTTCTACTCTTTCTGAGTTTATCACTGGTTGTAACGGTATTCCTGCTGTGGTTTTCAAAACTTGTGTTTTCGAGTTTGTAATCGCTTTCGTGAACTGTTTTGTCTTTGTCCGTCAGCTTCTACCTTTTCTTCCTGTTGGAAACTCATGCTTATCCAACCTGTGCCGAAAAAGAGCGACCCTCTAAACATTCTAATAATCGTTCTATCGCTTTAGCTTCTGTTTTCTCTAAAGTTTTCGAATGCGTTTTAAATAGCAATATTTGAAATCATCTTTCAACTTCAAATCTCATTTCAGATCGCAAGTTTGGGTTTCGTAAAGAATTCTCTATTGGTGACTTTCTTTCTCTTCTCTCCAATCTTTGTCCTCTGCACTTCGGTATTTCGCTGAATCTTTTTTTGTTTTTTCGCTGGACAAATCAAAAGTTTTCTATAAAGTTTGGCACAAAGTTTTGATTCCTAAACTTTCCTCTTTTCATATCTATATTCCTCTCTATAACTTCCTTCCTGATTTTTTTTATCGATCCATTGTTGCTGTGGTAGACGATCACCTTTTAAATCTAACAAAGTGATGTTCCTCGGGCTTCTCTCATATCCAAAACTTTTTTTTTCTCTTTTGCATTAAGGATGTTTTGCTTTCCCCTTCATCACCCTTACATTTTTTTTATGATTACGATTTCACCCTCCATTGTTCTTTCGTTTTGAAAGATGTCTCTCCCTACTGCAAATAACTGATGCTAGGAGGATGACCTTTTGAGCAGCTGACTTATGACCTTTCAATTGTTTCTAATTAGAGAAGAGACAACAGGGTGAGTTTTAATGCTTCAAAAACTCCTTTCCTTCCTTTTTTGTTACTCGTTATAATCTTCCACACAACTTCATTATCTTCGAAAACTCCAAATTCAAATCTTCGTGTTTCCTAAATATTCTTCATGTTTATTTTTCTCTTGATCTGTCTAGAAAGTATCACACTATTTCTCTTCCTAAACAAGCATTTAGGGGATCAGGTGTTCTGACGTGTCTTAAAAAATTCTTCACGCCACTCAAGTTCCTTGTTCTTCATAGCGGCATCATTAGCACTTGCATGGAGTATGCTTAACACATCTTGGGTAATTCCGCTCATTTACTGGAGTCTAAGACTTTTCGCCTTATCAACTGTCTAGCATTCACTATCTCTTTTCAATCTCTTTCTGTCAGTTAAACTGTTGCTTCTTCTACACAGTCTCATCCATGCTATCTGCTTAGCTCTCAGATACCAGATCTAACAATCATAATCTCTCTTAGGGCGTAGTTTGTAACACTCTTCCTTCCTCTACTTTCCTCATTTCCTTTACTTGCACACTTTAAAAACCACTGTATTGGGACATCGATCCTTTATTCGGAGCTATCTTGTGTTTTTTCCCTAACTCTTGGGCATTTAATGCTAGGGTCTGGCCTTTACACACCACTGGATATATATATATATATATATATATATATATATTATATATAGTAGTATATATGTATAGTCATATATTCTAAAATAATCATGTATTTTTTTTATTTATACATATCAACCAATACTGAAAACAAGAGTATATAAGATATAATATATATAAATATTATAAATATATATACTATATATATATATAATATATATTATATATAAATCTTAAAAGAACATATAAATAATATTTTCTTTCTATTTATATGATTATATAATTATATAAATAAGTATATATATATATATATATATATATACTTATATATATATATTGCAGGAATAGGCATCTTCATAGCAGTGTTTGCAATGGCGATGGTTCCTCTATCATTCTCTTTAATCTTCAGTAAAAACCGAAGTAGATCAAAAAACATGAGTGAAGCCTTTATAGCCTGTTTTAAACCCAATTCAGAATGGGGTCCCAAAGACCCAGTGATGAGAAAGCAATACAAAGAGATCACGGAGCCTAGGAAAGAAGTTATTCTTACTCGAATTGACAATACGAATCACGTAGACGCACCTATTTACACTAGCAAATCTAATTTATGTTAACATTATTATACTGTAATTTATTAATTTTTTCACTGTATGTAACTTCTTTGTTTAATAAAAAAAATAAAATGAATTCAATTCATGCTTTTTATTAGTAAATTTACTGAAATTTTCTTTTAAAATAAAATTTCAAACGAGAGATAAAATTTTTCAAGATGACATCTTTGAAATGAAAACTTATGACTATAATAATAAAAAAATGAAACTATAAAACACAGTACAATTAAACTTAAAGTAAAGTAAAACTATACTTTTACAAGAGTATCTACAGTATATCGTGCAAAACTTTTATAGAGGTATAATTAAATTATAAATAAAATCAGATCGCTAATATTCGGACTACCCCAATGTATGAAGAAACCTTGCCCATAAATATAAGGCACCTTAAAAGATGGAAGTTAAGGTCGAAACGAACAGGTAGAAATAAAAAGAGAGATGAGTAGATGTTTATATTAAAGTTGAAAGAAGGTGAGAAGTCTTGAACGATTAATTTTACGTGTAGATATGCCAACTCAAAACGTGTTTGTATCACCACACGTGGATATTTCCACTTAAGATGTCAAATTTAGAGGATGGAATGGTAGTATTACATAGTAAAACGAAACCACTCGGTTGGTCATTCTTTTACACAGTAGATAAACCATTAACTAGTGGCGGGCATGTGAAATAGACGCAACAATATGCACGATATTTTTTAAAACCGATATATCGATATTTGTAACCGATATTATTGAGGACAGTTTGATAGTTTGTAAAAATATCGATATATCAATATTTTTGTTCTATATCGGCATCCCTACTCTTCACTCCGTGTCTATATGGTTCGTCTCTTTCGCACTTCACCTTTACAAAGGGTATCTCTTGCGTATTCTATAAATTCTAAAAAAGTGTCTCGGGAACCTGTGGTCTTAAGGTTTCATGAGGCCCTCAGAATGAGTTCTAAATTTGAATAAAAATATTTTTTTATATCCTAAAAAATTGCTTTTTTAAAATACTCAATTTTGAAATTCCTAAAAATTTAAAATTCTAAAGTGAGTTGACAATCTCAGCGACACTTGTTTGCCAAAAACTTTTACCTTTGCGAGAACAAATCATTATACTTTAAATGAGAACAGAATCAATACTAATGAAATAATGAAGAAAATTTTTCATAGAAATAGTGATTTTTCTGACTCTTTAAAGTTGTTTTTCTTCAAGGTAAAAACAGCGATATAAATATAGATTATGCAATTCGTAAAAAAAAAAAAAAAAAAAAAAAAAAAAAAAATGAAAAAAAAAGAAAATTTTTACCAAAGCTCTAGCTCTTCTTCTATGCCCTGATGAATATTTTACCCAGCTATAAAAAAAAAGTTATTAAGATTTTTCTTTTTATTATCAAATGAGGAATACACCACTGTTTTAGATATATTACTTGAAAAATACAATGAAATATTCTCAGACTTTGAAAATCATGATTTCACATTGATTGGCATTTCAACCCAACAGTTTGATGTCTCCAAAGCTCTAAAGAGCTAACATGAAATTGATTGAGAATAATCAAAAAGATAACAATATAAAGTCTTGTTTGATGCTAAGAAAGATCCCTTTGTGATATAGAAAAATACAATAGAACATCCATATCTGCTGCAACATGAGTAGTAATGAGGAATGGGGTGTCTCCCATACTATCAAGGCAATGTGTTTCGACACCACTGCATCAAGCACAGGAAGGCTCAAAGGGGCTTGTAGAATTTTGGAAAACATCTTGGGTAGAGAGCTGCTTTACCTAGCTTGCTGCCACCATATTCTTGAAGTCATGTTGAGAGATGGTTTCGAATGTAAGTTCGGATCAACAACTGGACCTCAACCCGATATATTCAAGAGATTCCAAAATTCATGGTCGAAGCTCAACAAGAAACAATATGACTCGGACATCAACGAATAATTGTGTTTAAAAAGCACATCTACCTGTGCTGAAGTATTGACAACATATATGCGGATTGTAACACTAACTCACGGAATCCAAGAATATATAAGGTATTGGTGTTTGTTGGAGCAATGAAGAACGGAAGTGGAATTTAAATCTCCAGGTGCCGTCAGTCAATGACAGGTGGATGGCCAAAGGCCATCTATTGTCTGAAGATATTTCTATTTCGCGGACAATTCAAACTGTCATGAATAACAACGTGCCTTAGAAGCTGTCTGTATTTTTCTCGTTAGAGTGTATTGCAAAGCTTGGTTCAATGCCCACTGCAAAGCTTGGTTCAATGCCCACAAAGCACACTTTTGTTGGACTATCATGAGATTGACAAAGATATCTCTGAGAGAGCTCTGGTGAAATTCTCAAACCATTTGTGGTATTTCAATGCAGAATTGGTAGCTCCTCAGTGTTTTCTTCTGATGCCCTCAATGTTCAGACGAAAAGAAAAAATCGGAGAAATGGCATCAAAGTCCTACAATGACACGAGACCGAAGACAGAAAATTCAAGAATTGGTAAAACCCAATTTCGAAAAGACACCATTGGAAGATGGTATAATGCGGGTTATCTTGTTTAAATACACAAGGGGACATTGAATTGTCTTTTGAAGCGTTTCCAGATTAAAACGCAGATTTTTCTCAGAGAACCAACCCCCCCCAGCTAGCTGGCCTGAAAATATACATTTTTATAGGAAGGATTGGGCATTGTGTTGAAGTCACTAAAGTTGGCGAGAAAAGTGGGACGTGAAATTTAATTACAGACTTTAATACCCCTCACTAAGAGATGAGGAGCAGAAATCATCATGTTTTTTATCAGGTACTACACAAATGCTGAAAGCTATAATATATAATATAAAAAATCCCTTTTAGCAAAACTTAGAATAGATTAGTTCTTATTTTATCCTCTTAAAGAGATGCAAATGAGGAATGTCACTCTCTTTTTTCTGCTAAAGTAAACAAACCAAATCAGGTAAAATTAATAAACTTGCGTCTTTCTATTAAAATCAAATTCATTTCACTAAGTAGTTAAAATAAATAACTTCCTCAATATCAATCAATTCGTTAATCAAGAGGTTCCTAACGTCACGTTTTTGATGACAAAGGCTGTTATAGCTCGGCTCGACTATAAGTAGCAACAAATATGTATATAATATAAATTACTTAGAACAATATTGCCTATGATTTGAGACATAAATCATGAGAAAGTAATGAGAAGTTTCAGAGATACGGCCCAAAGACGTCGCTAGCCAGCCAAAGATTCGAGTTTTTTGAAACTTTGAACGCCCAGCGGCACGGGTTAACATGCTTCAATCGTGCTCAAACTTTGGCTATCGAAAAATCTTGCAAAGACTGATCATTTTGTGGGGTTCCTGTTGACAAAATTCAGGAAATAATTTTCTCCCCCCTATCACTGCAGTCACCCTAGTATGCATAATGTTATGATGGGCGAATATTAATGAAAAATAACAAAAAAATTTTTTTTAGAATTTTATATGTTCTTATATATATCATATAGAGCTATATATATATTATAATATATATATTATAAATATAATATATATTTATAAATATATAATATTATATATATTATTATATATTTATATATATATATATATATATAATATATATATATATAATTATATATATATATATATATATATATATATATATATATATATAGTATGAGTAATATATATATATATAATATATATATATATATATATATATATATATATAGTAATCATAATAATATATATAATATATAAAATATATATATAGTATATTATGTTATTACAATAAAAGGTGTTATAAACTTTCATTTAATTAGATAATTTGAAAAAAACAACAACATTTTATTCATTACAATATAATATATACTCTCTTATCACCAAATTATTGGGATAATAATAATTGTGAACTAATGAGAGACACTCATTTAAGTACCAGTTCTTGATAAGGTTTTCTTCTCTGTAGAATTGAAAAAGTATAGTTTGACCTTTTCAGAAGTAGAGAAAGAAGAAGTTCCACAGGTTTTTTTTGAAGAGAAAAGTGCTACAAATCTTAACAATCTAAATAATGACTACACAGATTCAAATTTATTTACAAAATTAGCAATTTGACATAGATATCATGGAATTGGTACTCTAACTGGTTTGAATCCATGCAAGAAAATGAATTATATATATATATATGCTCTATATGCTATCATTTAAATTGATTCTCAACAAGAGCATAATCATTTTCTTGCAATCATTATCAAGAAAGCAGAAGTTCTATTGCAACTTCCAAAATGTTTGAAAATGTTTCGTTGATAAGTTTGCTTGAAAATCATTCTAAAACAATCACATCGCATTTTCATATGATTAGAGCGTTTGGTGTCACTAATGTTGGAGAATTCCATGTAATAACGTGATGGAAAAAGAGTGTTTGAGAATAAAGATAAAGACAACTAAATAAACTTATACAAATCTGCTTTTTGCTTACAGGACCTTGAAAGATCTAAGATTTTTTGAAAATGGTTAATATCTTGATCCATGTCACAAAGTTCTCTTAAGCTTAACAATGATCTTAGAATTTCATTAAGAGCTTAACAATCCATCGAAATTTTCAACCTACCTTGTGTCGACCCATTTCGTTGAGTGTTTTTTGTCCATTTTTGTGTCTGGAAAATCTTTTCTTTTTTTTGAATTAAAATGGCAGTCGGCCCTCGGCAATCTAAAATATAGTATAGGTAGTTTGGCATTCGAGTGTGCCATAAGTTTCCTAATCTGTTGTAACTTCACATGGATTTGAACAGCAATGAACATACAATGTCGCTTGGATATTTTCGACAGCTTAAAACACCTCTTAAACATTTCTTCATTGCTTTTTAATATACCATCATACCTCTGTTAATCAGAAAGTCATTAATTTATGTCAAGTTCGGTAGTATTATTCCTCCGAATAGAGAAAAGGAAACAAAGAAACAGTTAGAAGCCACATGGGCTTATCGAGACTGTCCCATTCAACCTAAAATATTATCAAAATACAACCCATTGCAACCAACACAACCAACACAACATCACCCTAAGCCTGTCAATTTCCTGAGAGAGAGGTCACCTATAATATATACACCACTACCCAAAAGCAAAACTCATAGCCAAGGTCATGCTAACCACAATACAGTTTTAATAAGTTTCATAAAGATACTACAACATGCAGTTTACTATAATAGCACTACAATACCAACAGCCCACTTTGGCTATGTCAGAAATATAATATACATGATTCCAAAACCATCCTATACCTAAAATTTTCTTTAAATGTTGCAAAGTGAGCTCACACATCAACACCTCCTGACTGGAAACCATTTCAAAAATTGACAACCTATTACAGAATGAATGTTTTCTTAAAACTCAAGTATATAATATATATTAGTGTAACCTAGGTCTCCCTGTCCGGGCGTCTCTATAGAAGAATTTATTGGTCTCAATATTATCAACAGCATGTAAATATTTATAGACTTGTATCATTGTCCCTAGTGAGAAAATTGCCTTTCTAAAGAAACACATAAAATAACTGACCTTCACACCTCCTCAAAAAGTTCTTAACCCCAAAGCCAGAAATCACCTTGTTTCACCTACGTACACCACCTCTCCAGGCATACCTAAGTCTTTCATAAAATGGGGCCCAAACTTGTTGCGCAATACTATCTTCATTAATTATCCTCAACTGGATCCCGTTCGGTCGTTGCTCATTTTCCTCACTCTATGGTCAATAACACCAATTTAAATGTTATATTTTTATCTGAATACTCCCACTTTAATAGTAACATAATTTTCTCTTATCTCCAAGTAACTTAATATTCTTCACATACATTTAATTCTTTTGGTTATGTAATAACTATATATTTATAACGTAAGGACATCTTTTATTTATTTAGTATTTATTTCTTTTTTGACTGAATATATTATTTTGTGTCATCCAAAATTCTTTTGTACTCGACATTTAAAATATAGTATAATCCAGGACTCACCCATGGAGGGGTTGATTATTCACCCAGTGTGGCCGCTTCTTGTGGAGCCGTGGTGGGTCATGTACATGAACTCAAAAAATGAATATAAATATATATATATATATATATATACTATCATAATAAAATAAATATATATATATTATATATATAATATATAGTATATATATATACTATATCACACACACACCAATATAAAATAGTTATCATATATATATATATACATTGTTTTTAATTTGTTACATCGGAATGGAGTTATAAAGACTTAGAGTGAGGGTTGGCAGAGGAAGGTTTAGACTGGATGGGGTGAATCGAAAGAGAGTGGGAGATTGCCCCCTGCTTGCATAGTATGGCGGAATGATTTGGTCTTTGTGTGGAGAATCTGAAGAGTTTGAAATTGTACGAGAGTTTGGCAGGATGAAAAAGGAGAAGTTTTGAGAAGTAAATGTGAGATAAGAGCACGGTTAATGGTGGTTGAGTGAGGATAGTATCGTGGTATGAAATTATGCTGGAATGGTGAGCATTACACAAAAAAATTCATCAGAACGTTGTTGAAAGGTCATGAGCTCGCTGACGAACTAATTTTAAAAATAACAAAGTTTGAAAAAAACATATCCGATAATGATGGCCAAAAATTTTTATCTGAACATAAACATAAAAAAAGTTCTTTTGAATAAAAAATATCACAGTAAAACGTAAATAGTTATACTGATTTTAAAGCAGATAAAATCAGTAAATCTCAGTAAATCAACCACCCATCCCTGCAGTCCTCTACCCGTCCCACCCGCCTGTGATCTATTTGACTATTTGATTCAAAGTCATATTTTCGAGTATCATTTTTGGATATAACAATAACATAAAAATAAGATTCTCTTATATATACTGACGTACGAATATATGCTTAACCAAGCAACGTTTTAGCATCAATAAAGCCTACGATGATCATATACCGCAACTAAGATAGTAATGTAAAATGCAAAACCTAATATAACCTCGCGTATGAATAAATCAGCTAACATCCTGAAAATTCCCTACTTTCAAAGGTAAAGTAGGCTAACAGATCATACAACACAACGATATGTTCCCCAAACTTTTCGCGCATATCAAAGCAAGTCAGGTAAAGCCGTATTAATCTACAAAATCCCTTAACAAAGTGACCAATCTATCAAAGATACCAACATCTTGAACCATGAATTGACACTATCTTCATCAAAGTGTCACTCGTTTCGAGTATAACATCATTTGACCTATGAATAATCGTAGACATTAGCAAAATTCTAGGGCAAACCTAACATTACTCAACAAAAAACTTAACCTAGACTCACGTTTCTAACACATCATCGTCAGTTAACACAGTAATATCTTACAAAAACTCATAATTTCTCTAACAAATCAGTGTTATTTTCACATTGTCATAGTAATATTTAACATAACATACCTAACTTACGAATAAAAAGTTTTCATTAACCAAGAGTATCTTAAGCAACACACTACCTTCCAAGAGAAAACCCGGGGGATGCGCCCCTTGAAAGGGTGTGAATCCGGCGAGGGGGGATCACCCCGAAGGGATGTAAGCGGGCTTTACCCCTCCGAAGGAGGGGTAAGGCCTCAGCTACTTTCGGGCTGAGACCTTACCCCTCCTTCGGAGGGGTACAGCCCGCTTACACCCCTTCGGGGTGATCCCCCCTCGCCGGATTCACACCCTTTCAAGGGGCGCATCCTCCCTGGGTTTTCTCTTGGAAGGTAATGTGTTGCTTTAGATACTCTTGGTTAATGAAAACTTTTTATTCGTAAGTTAGGTATGTTATGTTAAATATTACTATGACCATGTGAAAATAACACTGATTTGTTAAAGAAATTATGAGTTTTTGTAAGATATTACTGTGTTAACTGACGATGATGTGTTAGAAACGTGAGTCTAGGTTAAGTTTTTTGTTGAGTAATGTTAGGTTTGCCCAAGAATTTTTCATAGGTCAAATGATGTTATACTCGAAATGAGTGACACTTTGATGAAGATAGTGTCAATTCATGGTTCAAGATGTTGGTTGGTATCTTTGATAGATTGTCACTTTGTTAAGGGATTTTGTTAGATAATACGACTTTACCTGTTGCTGATATGCGCGAAAAGTGGGAACTTATCGTGTGTTGTTGATCAGGGGGGAATGTTAGCTACTTTACCCTTGATAAGTAAGGAATTTTCAGGAAATGTTAGCTGATTATTCATACGCGAAGGTATGTTAAATTTGCATTTGTACATTATATTCTTAGATTTTGCGGTTATGATATGTTAGCTTTATTGATGCTAAAACTTTGTTGGTTAAGCATATATTCGTGGGTATATAAAGAACTATTTTTATGTTATGTTTACCAAAATGATACCTCGAAATAATTACTGAAATCAATAGATAGATCATAGGCGGGTGGGAAAGGTAGGGGACTGCAGGGATTGGGTGGTTTGATTTACTGATTATTGATTTACTGCTTTAAGTAATACTATTACGGTTTATATATATAGAAATTTTTATTCAAAGAACTTTTTTTATGTTATGTTTTCTTAAATTTTTGTATTTTTTGTTATGTTTGGTTAAACTTTTGTTATGTTTTGCAATTATTCGTTGGGGATCTGATATTTAGACGAGGTTATGATGAATTTTCTTGTTAATATTACGGTTGAATGTAAGGTGTGTTACGTTAGCATTTTTTCTTTCTCAGTATGATGATTAGACAGGTATATGCTAAGCTTTGTTAAATTATTACGATGTTAATGTAAAATTAACAATTGATATGATAGAAATGTTGAGAAAAATGTGTGAATAGGTTTACTTTTGTAGATGTCGTTAGGTAGTTTACCGCTGTTAGGTGCGGAAGTTTGTTAATGTTAGTAGTTTTATTCGCACTATGGTGTGTTAGGTTTTGTCGTTGTACATTTATTTCTTAAGTTTCAGGTTATGTTAATGATTAGCTTTTTAATGTAGAAACGTTGTTTACGTTAAGCAATATCTTCGATGGGTTAGTATATAAAGACCTATTTTTGTGTTATGTTTGGATAAAATCTATGTTATGTTTTAAGATATAGTCTGTAATGATAATTAAACAAGGTTTATGACCATAAATTCTTGTTAAATATTACTGTATCAATGTAAAATTAAACGTTAATATGTAGAGTATATGCTTAAAGAAAGTATGAAATAGGTTACGTTAATAAAGCAATGTTAAGTTACTTTTAACAGGTGTTAAGTGTGGAACTTTGTTAATGTTAGAATTTAATTATTCGTACGTATGGTGTTGTTAGGTTTGGTCGTTGTACATTATATTCTTAGTTCAGGTATGTTATTTAGCTTTATTATGTAAAAAACAATGTTACGTTAGCATATATTTATTTATTTATTAAAAATAAAGAACTTATTTTTGTAACTAATATAAATAGTTGTTGTTGTTTGTTGTCTAACGATAATATATACCCTTTTGAACTGTTAGTTCATTCGTACGTCGTATTCTTGTTTCCTTCTTCTGATTGGTTGAAGAAAGAATCTCATTACCTTTTAGATCTGTTTATACATACGAATTGTCTCCAGTAAGACATTTTTCGCTGTGCTGGTATGATGAAATCTCATTCTGCCCTTAAGAATTCCTCTTTACGAGGACCTCGTAATACCCAACGATGTGTCAATTACATTTTTTTCGTAAAACGAATGGAAAGCAATATATTACCTGTATTCCAATTGGAGGTGCAAGTAATAGACCTTTAATCATATCGGTTGAAAAATTCCTCAAGATTGAAGCTTGGGTAAAGACTGAGTATGTGTCATCTGAGGCATCGCCTCCTGATGAAATCAGAGGTGACCGCTTAAGAGGCTATAATAGAATACATGTTGCTTTCACTGCATCTGATAATGTTAAAAAGTATTGATGTACGCAAATTTTGAAACCCAATGATGCTGTCACACTTCATGCGTACGTGTATAGGTTTCACTGTTCAGTCATCTGAAAATATAACAGCTTGTTTTGAATTGAAAAACGACTTAAAGTCTCATCTTAAAGATTTTGACATACTCGAGGACTTAATTTATATAGCTCATGGTGTAATCTACAATATTTACACCGAAACATGTGGTTTCCCGTATAAGCAGTATACAGAAATGCATTAATAACTATCAGCAAGGATACGTTTACTTCTCTCTGCGTGAGCGAGTGAGTGCTGTTGAACCGAAATATGCAGAAAAATAGTTTAGTGCCGCAGGTTGTATTTATTCTTACATCCTTTCGGATGGAGTTCAATCTCTGGAAACATATAGAACTTGCTCAATTTATACAGAATCTTATATTTGATGGATTAATATATTTAAAATAAAAACTTAAGGTTGAATGTATTTATTTATTTAATGTTCTTTTTTATTGGAAATATAATATGTTATACACCTGAAAACTTGTTTTACTGTCCCCTTATGTACGCTTTTGTTGTTAAGATGTAGTCTGGCTGTTTATTCGTTGCAGCCGTTGTGTGGTTAAAAAATGTTATAGTTCATAAGTTTAGCTTTACAGAAGGAATAAAAACTTTACTTTGTTTTCTTTACCCTTAGTTATTATGCTGGTTAGGTTAAGGTTATGCTAAATTTTTTTGTAAATATTCTAGTTAAATGTAAAATTAATCATTGTCGTGTTGGAGATAATGTTTTTGATAAAGTACGATGGATTTATGTTTTTGTGAGTCTTGTTAGTTAATTTTACTGTTGATAAGTTCCGACTCCACAACCCTGGTTAGCAGTTTATTCTTGCTTAAGATTACTCATTATAGATACCATCATATTAATATATTCTTAGTTCCAGCCAAATTACGGTGGCTTTATTAATGTGAAACAACTTTGTTACGTTAGCATACTTTCGTTTGGTCTGTATGATAATATAACACAAGGTTATGGTAAATTTTTGTTAAAATATTACAATAGTTAATTAAAATTAACATGTTATGTTGAGAGGACATGCTGACCAGTGTGAAATACAGTTACGTTTTTGGATGTTATGTTAGTTACTTTACTGTTGTTAAGTGTGAAAATTTGTTAACGTTGACCGTTTAATCCTGTTTAATGATGTGTTAAGGTTTGCGATTGGGGGTTTATAATTCAAGATTAGGATGAATGTAGTATCTTTATTTAATGATAGTGTATCTAAAAAATAAGTGTAAAAAGATATATATTAGATATGGCTTGAAAAAAGTAAGATAGGTTAACGTTTGCATGCATGTGGTTAGTTACTTTAGTGTGTTAAGTGTGGAACTTTGGTTAATGTTAACAAGTTATTCGTGTGTAATATGGTTTTAGGTTTGTCTTTGTAACATTATTTTCATATAGTTCAATGTACGCCATATTAGCTTTATTATATAAAACCTTATTATGGTTAGAGTATATTCGTTGATCAGTATGATAGTTAACCAATGTTGTGATAAATTTTTGCTAAATCAATTAGTGTAAGGTTAACGTTAATATGTTTAGAGATTGCTTGACAAAAGTGTGAATAGGGTACGTCTTTGTATGCTATACTATATTGATTGATCTTTGTATAAAAGAACTTGATTTTATGTATGTTTATCCAAAGATACTGCGAAATGTGACTTGAATCAGATAGATCAATAGTTCAAGGATGGACAGAGGGTGGCTGGATGGTGGTTTGGATTTACTGATTTACTGATTTAGGGTAATGTAAAAACATGACAATTTTAGCAAAAATTTGACTTGAATCAATAGATCAATAGATCAATAGATCAAGGATGGACAGGAGGGAGGCGGGATGGGTGTTGGATGGTGGTTTGATTTACTGATTACTGCTTTAGGGTATGTAAAACATGGAAAATTTTAGTAAAAATATCGACTTGAATCAATAGATCAATAGATCAAAAGATCACAGACTGGACAGGAGGGTGGGCTGGATGGGGGTTTGAATGGTGGGTTTGATTTAACTGATTTACTGCTTTAGGGTATGTAAAAACGTAAATTTGGTAGTTATCATAAAAAAGATAAGAAATTTTATTTATTTATTTATTTATTTATTTAATTTTTTTCTGATGGTTCTGAAACCATTTTTTTCGAAATCTACAGACCCAATAACATATATAAGACACCAATATTGTATCATAAACACAAATATTTAATAACACGGCACGCAACGGAGCCAGCACCGGTGCAAGCTCCGGAACCGAATTTGATCAGACCTCCTTCTCCACTCTTTTCCTTCTTTATTCAATCTTTCATCCTTCTTTCTCCTCCTTCGTCCTTTTTTGCACTCTGTGCTTCTTTTTTTCAGTTGGGGTCCCTACGTGGGGGGCCCTAGACACCCTATACGGACTTATTACCATCATATTCGAACTCTACGCCCTCGATAACCTATATAAGCACACCAGCATTGTTGTTATACAGAATGTTTATTAACTCGGAGTCGGAGCCAGAACCGGATGCGAAGAAGCACCCACGGCGAATGGCAAAGTCGGAGTGCGTAAAAAACGTCCTTGCAGGAATCGTTTTTGACTCAGATTCGATTTCTTCGGAATCGAATCTTCGACGTAATAATAATAATAATATACATTGTGAAGCTTCTTTTGCAGCAACGCGCGCGCGCACCTCGCTCTCTCTCTCTTTCACGCGCAATCGAACACCTGGTTCGATGAATTAGCCGTTAGGCTTAACTCAATCTCGGAATTGGAAAGCCAAAGGGTATAAACGCGCGTAGCGGCTACGCTTTTCGGGAGTGACCCCTCTATATAACATCCCTAGAGACTTGAAATTTACCCTGTTTCGAGCTTAACCCATATATAGATTATATTTCCAAGTGTAATTCCATTTTCCTCTATTCCCTCTTCATATCGAAAAAGGGTGCTGAGAGGTCCGGATGTCCCTATTACTACTATAATATATATATAATATATATTATATATTATATATGTATATATATATATATATATATATATATATATATATATATAATATTATATAATATATATATAATATATATAATATATATATTATGGCAAGTTTCAATAAAGTACTTGTACTTGTACTTGTACTTGAATAAATGTAACTTGTACTTATACTTGTACTTGTACTTGAACAAATTCTAGATACTTGTACTTGTAGCTTGAACAAGTTCTAGAGTAACTTGTACTGAAAAAATGTACCTTGAACCCAAGCCTGAATATAATATAATATATATTATATATATATATATATAATATATATATATAGATATATATATATTATATATATTATATATACTATATATATATAATAATATATATTATATATATATATATATATAAATATATATATATATATATATATATATATTATATATATAATATATATATGTATATATATAGTATATATATATGATATATATATATATATATATATAAATATATATAATACGGTAATGTATATATATATCGAAGTGTTTTTTCTTTACTTTAAAATTATAATGATAATTATCGTAGGAGTCGATGGCATATTGGTTATAATCACCGACTCGGGTTTAGACAAATGGAGTTCGAGGCCACCTTGACCCTCATTTTTAGAAAATATATTAAAATATATATAGAAGGTGTTATGTCTTTCGTAGCTATTCAATAGATTTAAAATATTAATATTTGTGATTTTTTTAATATCTTAAAGAGTGATGAAGTACGAACTTAAATAGAAAATTTTTTTTTTGAATTACTGCCAAAGTTGGGAGATTCAGATAAGATAAAGGGTAAAAGGCCAAAATTTTCCAAGTTCGTTTTTGTGGAATTTTTAATAATAATAATAATAATAATTATTAAAAATTCCACATAAACGAACTTGGAAAATTTTGGCATTTTACCCTTTATATTATCTGAATCTCCCAACTTTGGCAGTAATTCAAAAAAAAAAAAATAATAATAATAATAATACCTGGGAGGAGTTAACCCCTACCAGGCGCGTCCCCCAGGTGGCGGCGGAGGAGAGGACGCCTCTAAAGAATGGGTAAGCTCCGAATATAAAATAAGGAGCCGTGGACCAAAACTGCAACCAGGAGAGGCCTAGCAAGCCGCTGGCGAAGTAAAATTGCTCAAAAAAACTCCTGTTTTGCCTCGGAACCACGGACTGATTAGACGGAGACGACCGCGCGACAGAGGACTTGAAAACGGAAATCCTTCCGGGAGAGGCCTTAGAGTGGCTACCCTTAACGTTGGAACCCTTAGGGGTAAGGAGGAGGAGATGGTGGAGCTGATGCTGGAAAGGAAGTTGGATATTTTGGGTCTGTGAAACCAGACTCATGGGAAGTGGAAGCAGAACATACATAAGCAACCTATCAATTGAATGTACAGTGGTGGGGGGGAATCAGACATGGAGTGGGGATAATTTTGACGGAAAGAAATGGCCGCAAGAGAGTAAGAAAGTGTGGACTATGGGGAATGAAAGAATGATGATGTTTTTCAAATCAAAATAGAGCACATGGTATATGTTATACAGGTAAATATCACCGTAACAGGGAAGAATCTGAAGCCTGAGAAGGAAGAGTTTTATCGGAAACTGCAGGAAATTAAAAATAGGTTGCCATATGCGGAAAGAATAGTGATAATGGGAGATTTGAATGGACATGTTGGAACACAGAGAAGAGGTGTGGAGAGTGTCCTAGGAGCCTTCAGCGTTGGCGAAAGAAATAGAGCTGGAGAGAGAGTGATAGATTTCTGCTTGCAGAATGGATTGACGGTTATGAATACCTGTTTTATAAACAGAGAAAGCCATAAGTGAACATGGTATAGATGGAGCAGAGAAAGGAGTGTCTATGTGGAGAAATCCATGATAGATCTGATAATGACTAATAAAAAAAGATGTTTAGAGATGTAAAGAGTGTAACATCTGTGTCTGGAGACTCTGACCACCGTATGGTGTTGGGGAAAATGATATTAAAGAAACCTTCTTTCCATCCAAGAAAGATGAGAAGGAGAGTGCAAATAGAAAGGATAAAAGAGGCAGGATGGAGAGAGAACTATCAGCGGCAAATAAGAAACAATATGACAGCAGAAGAGGAGGAACAAAGTGTTGAGGAGTGCTGGAACACCTTTAAGGAAGCGGTGCTAAAGAGCGCAGAAGGGACGATGGAAAAGCGATGGTGGGAGGAACAAAAAAGAAGAAAACACCATGGTGGACAGAACGTGTTTAAACTGCTGTAAAAGAGATGAGATGTTTTAGGAAATGGATAAAAACGAGAGGCGAGATGGAGAGAAGAGAATATGTAGAGGCTCGGAGAGCGTCTGATAGAGTGAAAAAGATGGAAAATGAAACCACCTGGGAAAAAATTGGAAACGAATTGGAAGAAGATGTGACAGGCGTAAGAAATCTGGTTTTTAATATAGCTTAGAATTACAGGAAAAAATCCGACACTCCAATGCACGAGCTATACAGACGAAAAATGGAGTCCTAATAGTAAACCATAATGGAGATTTGACGAGGTGGAGGAGGTTCTTCGAGATTTGTACAATGTGGAGGCGTAGCGGAGGAGAATTACGAGAGCCTGATTTGTTGGAGGCTGGGGGAGAAGAGGAGTGGTCGATCACGGAGGAGGAGATGATGGTGGCGTTGAAAAGTATGAAGATGGAAAGGCGGCGGGAGAAGATTGAATAGTTTGCAGAGATGCTGAAGGAAATGGGAGTTGAAGGACAAGACGGATGTTAAATCTGATGAACAGGTGTTGGAGAGATGAAGTGGTGCCTGGTGAATGGAGTAGGGCAAAAATCTGCCCCATATATAAAAAAAGGAGATAAAACAGAATGGGGAAACTATAGAGGGATTGCATCAATTAATGTCACATCCTGCGAAAACCTATGAAAGGATATTGGAGAGAAAACTGAGAGAGGTGGTGGAAGATAGCTAGAAGAGTGGCAACATGTTTTCAGACCGGGGAGATCGACTATAGATCTGGGTGTTCGCTTTGAAGATGATAAGTGAAAAAGAATTGGGAATTTAATAGAAAAAACATATGCAGCTTTCGTAAACTAGAAAAGGCTTTTGATAGATTGCCAAGGGAGTTATTGTGGAGGGAACTGAGAAGAATAGAGTATGGAATACCTGAGAAATTGTTAAAAACAATAAAAAGCACTTATGTAGACAGATAGTACAGGGTAAAGATTATGTCCGGTGAGGGAAAATGGTTTGATGTCACAACGGGGGTGAAGCAAGGAAGCGTGCTGTCTCCAATTCTGTTCATTATATACATGGACAGTTGCTGGAGATCGGTGCGGAACAGAGTGGAGAATGAGATGTTTGGATTAGCCGGATGACTTGGTGTTGTTTGCACAAAATCAAGAGAGACTGCAAAATTTTCTGGAGGTTTGGGAAGAGGAGTTGGAGGAGAGGGGTATGAGGATAAATCGAGGAAGACAGAGGTGATGGTGATTCGAGGTGGTGGAGACGTCCTGGATGTAAGTTTGAATGAGAAAGGCTGAAACAAACGGACCATTTTAAATATTTGGGGGTGCACTATAGTGAGGAAAACGACACAATCGTTGAATTAAATAAGAGAATTGGGAAATTTAATGGGACAGTAGCAATGCTGTTCCCATTGTTGAAGGAAAGAGCAATTTCGAGACGAGTCAAGATGGTAATGTACACAAGTATTATGAGACCAATACTGATGTATGGGCATGAAGCATGGGCTCTTAATACGAGAGCAAAGAGCAAGTTGGAGGCGTGCGAGATGCGCGTGCTGCGACTGATCAGAGGAGTGGCAAGAAGAGACAGGAGGAGAAGTGAGGAGGTTAGGGCGGATTTAGGCGTGAGAAGCGTGATGGATCTTGTGGAGAGAGGACAAGCTGCGGTGGTACGGGCATGTTAAGAGGATGGAGGAGCAACGAGTGCCCAGAAGATTTATCTGGAATGGATACAAGGGAAGAAAGAAGTGTGAAGAACTAAAGTTAGAGTAGAGCGACAAACGTCAGCGCGCGATGTGAAGAGAGGAAAGACCGTCCAGGATGTGTGAGGCGTCTGAGATGTGGATGGAGAGAAGACGTTAGAGAAGTTTAGTGCAGAACAGCTTGACAGATGCATACATCTACAGGAGATTGGTGAGAAATATATGATATAATATATATAATATATATATATATTATTATATATATATTATATAATATAATAATATATATATATATATATATTATATATATATATATATATTATATATATTATATATTATAATATATATATATATATATATATATATATATATGAAAGAGGAACGAAAAATCTCGAGCGTAACAAATGCTTATTCACCTCTGAAACTTAAACTTGAAAGGGAGATGACCGATCTTAATTTAAAACAATAATAATATAATAATAATAATAATAAAATAATATAATAAATAATAATCAAATATAATAATATAATAATATAATAATAATAATAATAATAATAATAATAATAATAATAATAATAATATAATAATATAATAAAATAATAATAATAATAATAATAATAATAATAATAATAATAATAGGGTTTCTTTTTCCGCCGATTGATAGTATGAATTGAAAACATTTGCCCCCATCTGTTGAGCTAAAAAAGAACCACCACAAACTTGAATATATATATATATATATATATATATATATATATATATATATATATATATATAATATATATATATATATATATATATATATAATATAGTATATATATTATATATATATATATATATATATCACAGGTATAAAAATTAATAAGTTTTCAGTTTTAAAATTCCATATATATTTTTAATTTGAAGGAGATTTCAACTTTCAAAATTTCCTTTCTAATAAATGCCAAATGTAGCAAGACAGGATTTCAACTTGGTTAATAAGATATTTATTCCTTTACATGTATAATAATCAGAGCTGGGCGTGCCTATAATTTTTTTGAGTGCGCCTGCGCCTATGCGCCTACGCCGGCGGACCTAGTGCGCCTAGCGCCTCTGCGCCTATATTTTTGTCGCATCAGTGCGCCCTCATTCGCTTTTTGCGCCTATGCGCCTTTGCGCCTTTGCGCCTGAGACTTTTCGCCGGCCGGTGGCTGTTTGCTAAATTTATTTGCAAAGTAAACTTTAGTGCGAAAATAAAAGCATGCTTTTATAAGGAAGAAAAGCAAATTTATTAATTTTTGTAATTAAAACACCGTAAACTAATATCTACACGTCCTTTTCCTCCTCCATGTCCCTTCGTGGTCATCGTTTCCCTCAGGAGGTCATCACGAGCGTGAAGAAGTTTGAAATTTCCAGAGATATAGTTTCTAATTTATTTGCAGTAAGAACTCTGAGTGTATTATATATATATATATATTTATATATAATATATATATATATATATTATTATATATAATATTATATATATATATATATATATATATATTATATAATATAGATATATATAATATATATAATATATATATATATATATATATATATATTATATATATATGAATATATATATATTATATATATATATATATATTATATATATATATATATATATAAAAAGTTTTTACAACTGGTTTTCAGAATGATACAAGTTTGCCACGCTTCTAAGTTATAACTTTTAAAGGGTAAAAAAGAAATGCTTTTGTTCCTGTTCATATGGCGCGCTATAGCGCAGTAATTGGCTGTGCGCTCTTTGCTTAGTCCCGCCTTTTTTAAAAATTTGTTGCGCCTATGCGCCCATTTGCGCCTACAAATTGAATAGTGCGCCATAGGCGCATAGGCGCAACTCGGTGGCGCAACGCCCAGCTCTGATGAATAATAATAATATAATAATAATAATAATAATAATAATAATAATAATAATAATATAATATAATAGATAATATTAATAATATTAATAATAATAATAATAATAAATTTTTTAAGATACTCGACAGAATAATATCTCGTCGCTCATAATGTATAATATATAATATATATATATATATATATATATATATATATATACTATATATATATATATATATTATATATATATATATATTATATATATATATATAATATATAATATAATATTATATATACATATATACTATATATAATATATATATATTCTATATCATATATATATAATATCTCTTTCTTATATATATATATATATATATATATATATATATATATATATATATATATATATAACGATTATTTTTTATTTAAAATTATATTAATGCTGAATAATAGCTTGTGTAAGATCACTCAATTTAAGAAATGAGCGAGTGTAATGGCCTTTCTGACTCACTGGCCTAGACTCCTGATTTTGAGTCAGCCGTCTGTCCTTGTCGGTGGTTCAAACCGAGCGGCTGGGAAAAGCTTCCTTTTGGTCTTTGGCACGTGTGAGTGCAAAAGGTACGTAAAGGAGTTGTCGTGACTCGGATAGTTACAG
>JABUQX010060058.1:0-2500 GCA_015478945.1 Trachelipus rathkii | reverse complement strand
GGTACTTATATAGCTTCGGACGGGTGATACGTCCTTATTTATATATTACTATATATATTATATATATATATATATATACCTTATATAATATATATATAATATATTATATAATATATATATAATATATATATATATATATAATATATATTATATATATATATATATAATATATACTATCTATATATATATATATTATATAATATACTATACTATATATATATATATATATTATATATAGTTATATAATATTATATATATATAATGATATAATATATACATAATAGGCTTATATATATTACCTTACTTCTTCCACCTCTTAGACCCACCCCAAGTCTATAGGGAAGCAGGCCACAACCGGCACTCAGGCATCCCCGCTGACGCACGGGATCATCTGCTTCCAGAGATCCTCCAAGATGTTATGTTCCCGAATTGTTGTTCTATGTTGAAGAATTATATTACACACAGAGAGAAAGAGTGAGGATGTATCTCCGGAAACCTAGTACAGGTTATTGAAGATGCTATGTTCGTGGTTTGGTAAAGGTGAATCTTGTTATAGTATTGTAATTTAGGGTGATGGCCGTATCAAAGCTTTGCCAAGGATGACTGATTATTTCTTGATAGCGAGTTGAATTCTGGTGTTATTTCTGGTGGGTGTTTGTTTAAAATGTTTGGCTGTCTGCGTCTTAAAGTGGTTTTCTGCTAAGTGTCGTGTGGAATTTGTTTGGTGTATGTTGTGTTGTTTGGTGGTGGTGGAATGTGTTGTTCAGGATTTGTTTGTAATATAGAGCTGGTGAAGAAGGAGGTTGTTTGAGTCTGTAGTGGATAGGGTTAGAGAGTCTAGTGTGGCATGGGTGTTGGGGTGTTCGAGTTTTGGAAAAGAATTGTGTGCCTATGATGTCCAGGTGTGTTTATGGGTAGAATTTTTGGTTCATCCGCGTAGGTGTTTTGTGCGTGGTTGGTTAAGTAGTCCTGTGATGATCTGAGAGCTTTTGGTTTTGTGTCGTTTGGCAGTTTCTTTATGTTATTTTTAGTCAGCAGTGGTTGCCAGGTTGGAGAAGTGTAGTTTATAGTCCGGCGAATGTATTGTTTGTATATAGTGGTGAATGTTGGTTTACTGTCTGTAAAGCCTGTGCCAGCAGTGGTTCTTAATATGTTTAGTTTCTTGTTAGCAGATGAGATTATGTCGTCTATGTGTTTTGTGAATGTGATATGTGTGCCAAGTGTTACTCCGAGGATTTTTGAAGTTTTGTTTATGTAGACTAGTGGGTGTGTGCCACCAAGTTGACGGTCGGTCTTAATTAATGCAATTGAAGATTTGTTTGGTGAGGGGGACATTCTATTTTCTGTTAGCAATGTTTGAAGTTGATTGATGTATTGTTGGTGTCAAGGTTTTGTGGCTGTTGTTTGAGGTTCCTGGTGTGTAGTGGCTATGATGATGTCATTTGCTTAGGTTGTTATGATTGGGCAATCCATTTGTGGTTGTGGTAGATCGGCCGTAAATAGGTTGAATAGTGTAGGGGATAGTATTGCACCTTAGGGTCCTCCGTTGTTGATGTTTATTTACTCTTCTGAATTTTGTATTGTTTGTTTGTATTTGAGCTGTTCGCCTTGATAGAAAGTTGGAAATTCATTTCTTTAGGTTAGTGGGGATGTTTGATTTTGTTATTTTGTGGATAAAGTTGTATTTAGGTACTGCATGGTATGCTTTGTTGACGTCGATTGCTATGATTATTGTTTTGTGTTGGTTTTGAATTTAGGTCGTTGATTGTGGGTTGTATGATGTTTGTGAGAGCGGTTGTAGTTGAGTGGTTTTGTTTGAATCCATGTTGGAATTTGTTTTTGATGATGTGTGGAGTTATTTTGTTTAGTATGGTTTTTCTAGAAGTCTGCATATTGTTGATAATAGAGACATGGGGCGATATGATGAATTGTCAGAGGGGTGTTTTCCTGGTCTTAATTTGGGTATAATGATAGTTTTTTTCCAAATAGGGGGAATGACGCTTAGGCTAATTGAGCTGTTATATATTTGTGCTAGTTGTAGTAAAGCTGTGTTCCCTAGGTGATATAAATATATATATATATATATATAGTATATATATAATATATATAATATATTATACAGAGTATATATATTATTATATATATATATATATATTATATTATTATATAATATAATATATGTAATATATATATATATATATATATAATATATATATTATATATATATTATATATATATATATATATATATAATATATATATATATATTATATATAATAACAGAGTGGCGCGGATAAAAGAGGCCCCAAGTCTCATAAACAACAAGCAGACAATTAACTCGTTTATTATATATATACACAATACAGAATATTGAATTATTATTATGAAAAACAAGGTACTGAACATTCATAGGTCAATAGTTCACAGGAGGTGCTAAAAATTTTCACCTTGATCCTGGATACACAACTCAGCACGTTTCAACATGTTTCTGGAAACGTTTG
>JABUQX010060057.1:42500-46868 GCA_015478945.1 Trachelipus rathkii | reverse complement strand
TAATATATATATATATATATATATATATAATATATATATATATATAATATAATATTATATATTTATTTATAAAATATATATATATATATATATATATATTATAATATATATTATATATTATAATATATATATATATATTATAATAATATATATATATATTATATATATATAATATATATATTGATATTATATATTATATAATAATAATGTATATTATTATATATATATATAATACTATATATTATATATATATATAGATATATAATAATATTATAATATATATAATATATATAAATATATATATATTAATATATTATATATTTAATATATATATTATTAATATATATAGAATATAATATATATATAACTATACATATATAATATATATTATATATTAATATATATAGATATATATATATATATTATATATATATTAATATATATTATATATATATATATATATATAATATATATATTATTTGTAAAACGAAGATAGCAGGTTAATAATACATTAGACTTCTTGCTCTAACAAGAACCCTATATTGCAAAAGAATAGGATCAGCGTACATTATATATGTTGTATCTAGGGACTACCCCGTTTTTTTATTCGGCCTAACATTTTTTACATTAACCTAACTGGTTTCAAATATATAAACCATACAAACTCTATCATGGTCATTGCAGCTTTTTAATTTACAACATTCTCTCTCCTCTCTCTCTCTCTCTCTCTCTCTTCTCTCTCTCTCTCTCTCTCTCTCCTCTTATCTCTCTCTCTTCTCTCTCTCTCTCTCTCTCTTCTCTCTCTTCTCTCTCCTCATCTCTCCCTCTCTCTCCTCTCTCTCTCTCCCCCCTCTCTCTCCTCTCTCTCCTCATCTCTCTCTCTCTCTGCGAAATTATTCTCACCTATCAATGATAAATATTTTTCTTCTCTAAATGCATCGACACTATCATCACATGGTTTTGTTTTCAATTCTATAAGTAACTCATATTAACTCATAACCCATAACACATGCACACACGCACACACACACATAAACACACAAATACATGCACACACGCATACGCACACAAACACACGCAAACACACATGCGCCCTGCCATAGAACAGCATGCAGAAATCATAAAATTTTACTTAGAGGTCGTGATAAATCAGCGTAAATGACAAAGTTATTAGGTGTAGTGGTACAGATGGTTCGATACATGATGAGGTACTTCCTGGAGAATACGTAACGGACGAAACTTGGTATACTTATACGTTCAGACATTACTACATCATAACGAAGTTATATGTTGTAATGGTATGGATGGTTCGATACCTGGAGACATTTCATAGAGAATAGGCAAAGGGTTGAAACTAGATATACTTAAAGATGCTGACATAACTGCCTGTCACTTGTATTACATCACACAAAGATATTCCATTTTCTAAAGGTTTAAGACTGACATTTCTATATTCAAATCTCATTTTCTCTTTAACAGCGTCAACTATCATATTTCTTTGTTATTTTTATTTTATAAGTATCATTTTACATTTATGTGTTTAATTTTATTTTATTTAATTATTTTTTTTATTTTTACTTTATTTATTTTTAAAATTACTTTTGTTTTAATTTTTTTTAATTTATTTATTTCAACTTTTCTTATTTAAATTTATTTTATTATTAATATTTTTATTATTTCATTATTATTTTTACTATTATTACCTATTATCATTATTATTCGATTATTATTATTATTATTATTTTATTATTATTATTATTATTATTATTATTATTATTATTTTATATTATTATTATTATTATTATTATAATCATTATTATTTTATAGAAAAATAAGCAAATACGGTTATTGTTCTTAAGTAAATAAAAATTATAAAATCATAAATATATCATCATTATTATTATTGATTATTATTATTATTATTATATATTATTATTATTATTATATTATTTTAGTATTATTATTATTATTATTATTATTATTTATTATTTTTATTATTTTATTTATTTTTATTTTTATTATTACATAATTTGTATTTTTTATTTCATTTATTTATTTTCAAATTATTTTGTAAAAGTTTTTATTTATTTTATTTACTTATCTTAATTTATTTTTATTTTATTTTATTTTTTCTATTTTTTTTTTTTTTTTAAAAAAATTTTAAATTTTTAATTTTTAAATTTTTTTTTCATTTATTTTTTATTTTCTTATTTTATTTGTTAAAATTTTTTAAATTGACTAAAAATTTTGTTTTAAAGACCCTAAAGCCGTAAGTCCGTAAGGACGTAAGTCAAATAGACAGAAAGTATCCCTGTCCCTTCTCTTGGCCGAAACTCTTTCACGTCTTTAGGTGTAAAACATGGTTTTTACATACCCTAAAAGCAGTAAATCTCCGTAAGGACGTTTAGCAAATAGTCAGGAATTGGCCCTTCCTTCTTTTAGAGATCGTCTTTACATTTTTTAGTAAAATTGTCAGGTTTTACATACCCTAAAGCCGTAAGTTCATAAGGACGTTTAGCAAATAACAAATCCCAACCCACATCACCTCCTAATGTGTTGTTTTAGTGTTTTACTGCTTTATGGTCTGTAAAATCATGTTTTTACAAACCCTAGATCAGTAAATCAGTTTTAAACAAGTATCTTCGAGCATTGCAAATATGGTTAACTATGAGCCCCATCCACCTATTATCGTTTAGTGTTTTTACTGCTGTTTCAAATAAATATTTGAATATGAATTTGTAAAAAATTTATTATATATA
The DNA here is from genome assembly GCA_015478945.1 of Trachelipus rathkii. Lineage (NCBI taxonomy): Eukaryota > Metazoa > Arthropoda > Malacostraca > Isopoda > Trachelipodidae > Trachelipus > Trachelipus rathkii. Next base: position 44,109 of record JABUQX010060057.1, on the reverse strand, counting down.
ATATATATATATATATATATATATATATATATATATATATATATATATATATATATATATATATATGATATATATATATTATAATATATATATATATATATATATATATATATACGGTATATATATATATATATACTATATATATATATATATATATATATATATATATATATAAATATATATATTATATATATATATATAATATGATATATATATATATTAATATATATATATATTATATATATATATATATATATATATGTAGAGTTTGTTTTTGTCTTTGGAAACCATCCGATGACACTCTCTACGTATTCACAACAAACATTAAACAAAGAATGATCAACGATAACGAATATTCCATGGCCTTACTCGTATATTAGTTTTAGCTTTAACAGTCGTAGTAGTAATAGCAATAGTAGTAGTAGTAACAGTAGCCTTAGTAGTAGTAATTAGTAGTAGTAGTAGTAGTAGTAGTAGTAGTTTTTTTTTCTTTTTTCAGTAGTAGTAGTAGTGGTAGTTTTCCTGTAGTAGTAGTAGGCTAGTGTAGTAGTAGTAGCATTGATGCCTCTGTATGCTGTACATAGACCATTTTATATCTTACCATAGCGCGTCATTTTAATAATTTGCTTAAAGTTATTATTTTAAAGAGAAATGTTCGCACACAACAGAACCTACATTAAAACTAATCATACCAACAACAAATCCATAGTTCTTACATCATCATAACAAAGACGTCACACCGTAAGATCAAGGATATGATTGGATCATTACAATCAATCACAGTTAAACGTGATAAACAAACACTAGATAAGAGGTATATGTACAAAGTCCACACCATCTTCAGTTTCACATTGTATGCAAAGGTCATAAAAATGGCTCCCAATATCTGATGATAGGTAATTATTATTATATACTGTTACTTATATTTTATTACATAGTTTTTTTTTCATCTTCTATTACAAACACACACATACGCACATACACAAACACACACATACACATACTCACACACACACACACACACACACACAACACACACACACACACACACACACACACACACAAACTCCCATAGAACAGCATGCAGGCTGACGGACAGCTATCACTAGAAAATCATAAAATTGTACTTAAAGGTCGTGATAAAACAGCGTAACTGATAATGTTATGAGGTGTTATGGTACAGATGGTTCGATACATGAGGAGGTACTTCCTGGAGAATACGTAACTGACGAAACTTGGTATACTTATACGTTCAGACATAACTAAATCGTAACGAAGTTATATGTTGTAATGGTATGGATGGTTCGATACCTGGAGACATTTTATAGAGAATAGGCAAAGTGTTGAAACTAGATACACTTAAAGAAACTGACATAACTGCCTGTCATTTGTATTACATCACACAAAGATATTCCATTTTCTAAAGGTTTAAGACTGACATTTCTATATTCAAATCTCATTTTCTCTTTAACAGCGTCAACTATCATATTTCTTTGTTATTTTTATTTTATAAGTTTCATTTTACATTTATATTTTGTGTTTAATTTTTATTTTATTTAATTATTTTTTTTTTATTTTAACTTTATTTATTTTTAAAACTACTTTTGTT
>JABUQX010060057.1:30000-35000 GCA_015478945.1 Trachelipus rathkii | reverse complement strand
TCGTAGAAGTTGTTCCAAGTTCATCCTTCCGATGGAAGGTGATTGGTATATGGATGTGTTTTAGACTGTATGACTTATTACTTAATCTGTTTATATCTTTTTCTTTTTTAGGGAATTTGACTTTTTGGAGGTGTTTTTTTTTTGAGGTTTGACGAAGGGGTTTTTTTTGGATTTTTGTGCCGTTGAAGGTATTATTATATTTTTATAAAATGACTTCAAGCAAAAAAATTAACTTTAACGACCAGTGGTTGGACGTTCAAACTGAACCTTGGTTCATTTCTGTTCACAGATTTACAAACTGTCCTCATAATTAATATTATGGAAAGATGTTCTTAAAGTCCCAGTAAAATGCCTGGCTACAACCAACAACTAAGCTATTTTTGCATTAGATTTACATGACAAACTTGAAGCCAGACTGTGCAAATCAAAATGACAGAAAGATATTAGAAAGATATCCTCTGAAGTACAAACCTGTCCAAGGGTTCTCATCATTGGATCCTAGTTATAGTTTTTCATCAGCCAGAACAAGGAAACAAAGATTTGATTTTATTGCTAGAGGCATTGTACACCAATAACTGAATACAGATTCTGTTGCTGAGAAAGAAAAAGCACTATATTCTACTTTGCAGTGAAGCTACATTCTACCCTTGAATTAAAATTCAAAATATTTTTTGGATGGTGATTGTCCTTCTAAAGACTTGATGAGTTTTTTTTCTTCTATAGCACTTGAGAATAAATGTTATGCGGAATTGTGGCCAAATTATTAAATTAGGACTGATATTTTCGCATGGAAATGCGAACAGTGGAAGGAGGTTTTCTATAAATTAAGCAATTTTAGTGGAGAATCTGAAAGACATAGTCTGATTTCTCAAAGAACAGTGCACAATGCTATAAGATCTTATGGAAGTATCATAAAGTTCCTATCACTCAAAAAATGTTGACAAATGTAAGAGCTGCCCATAGAAGATATGAAGAACATCTCAAAGAGTCAAAACAGAAAGAAAAAGAAGAGAATAAAAAGGTTGAAAAAAGAATATTATCCATACAGATCAATAAACTTGAAGAGCAGAGAAAGATGTTAAAACTGAAGGCTTTGACAGAAGAAGACTATAAAATCAAAATTCAGATGCTTGAGAAGAAAAAGTTAATCTAAATCTCCCCATTTAGAACTTGTGATCACAGTGAACGCTATTCACCTAGGCTATTAATGTAAGCTTTTAAATTTATTTTCTTTTGTATAAATAAAAAAATAAGTTCTTTTGAAAAAAAAAAAAAAAAGGAGTGTTTGACGGCTATGGGTAAGGTTATAGGGCTTATTATAAAAAAAAAATATTTTTTTTAAAATTCATTACATGATGATAATTTCTAAAGTAAGTTTTCAATAATTTAATGTATGACTGAGTAATAGCTGCAAATAATAATTCATGAATTTTATACAGCGCAAAAATAACGAACACGCTGGTCAGGGAAAATTTGCAGATTTGGTCAGGGAAAGTCAGGGAAATCAAATTCAAAATTTTAGTGTGAACCCTGCATTTACTAAATATAAAATAATAGTTTCAGGAAATTATCTTCTTAGGAAATAGTTTTAAAATAAAATTGTATCAAACTTCTTTTTTATTATTATTTAAAATAAATGAAACCGGCTTCAGTGCCCTCCCCCATTCCCTCCCTCGCCTTGCTGACGTATAGAAAGGGGAAATTTGTTGGCAAAATAAAATGTCGTATTGGTGGTAGTGGGATTTTCCCCTACAATGCCTCGTGATAACCACGCTGTCTGACAGAAAGAACTCAACCCTTCTGTAGTTCTCGTCTGAAAAGACAGAAATAGATTTCTGATGTAGCACTTGTTCTGTGAAGCCATATGAAATAACTCGGATACTGATTACACAACATTATAATGTGTCTGTAGTAGCTGTGACTTATTTCAGAGATGAGGGAGGGGAGTCAGGTAGACGAATTATGTAATGTCTTAATTAAGGTAATTAAAATCTAGAATTTTTTAAATTTTACGTATGTATAATTACAAGAAACTTAGATAATTAATAAATAATTAATAATAATAATAATAATAATAATAATAATAATAATAATAATAATAATAATAATAATAATAATAATAATAATAATAATTAAAAATAATAATAATAATTAATTCAAAAAAAATATTACAATAATCCGCTTGCTTGCATTTAAGTCATAAATAACAAAGTGACATACATTTATTATTAGATTGTCAAATATTTACCAATTTTAACATCAATCAATTTATTAATAACCAAAAATTTAATTTCCGAGTATGTGAAAGGGTGTTTCTTTACTAATTGCAACACAGTTTTGTGTTAAAACCCGAAATACGTTTAATAATAATGAGTCCAAAAATAATTATAACCATAACAATAATAATAATAATAATAATAACTAATAATAATAATAATAATAATATAATAATAATAATAATAATAATAATAATAATAATAATAATAATAATAATAATAATAATAAAATTAATTTACCAATGAATAATTGAGTAACAATAAAAACTAAAATAATAATAATATAATAATAAATTTTTAATAAAAATAAGTTATAATAGTAAAAACAATTATTATTACTAGTAACAGTATCAATACAGTCATTTCAAGCAATGAAACCAAACATAATGCTATTTCGTATCCTAATAATGATAATTGTATAATAACGATGGCATCAATCATAACAGTAGTGGACAGTTTTAGTATCTGTACGAAGAAATTAATAATAACACCCGACTTACTACTACTACCACCACAACTACTAATATAATAATAATAATAATTTTTAATGACGGTGATTTTGCGAAGTTAAAAAATGTTATAATTTCGTACCCAACAATAGTTATTTCGCAAAAATTTAACTGCGTAGCGTCATAAAAACTATTTTTAATAATAATAACGTTTTATATATACAGTATATATATATTATATAATATATAGATATATATATATATATATATATATATATATATATATATATATATATATTATATAATAATATATATATATTATATATTAGTGATGGACCAATGACATCCGCATATCCGCATCCGCATTTGCGGAACATCCGCACCTAAAATGACATCCGCATCCGATCCGCATCCGCATCCTCACTTAACGGCACATCCGCATCCGCATCCGCATGCCTTTTGAAAAATGAGGAATGTGCGGGATGTTTCAACATTTGATTAAATGGCATATAAATAATATTATTTTTGCATCTTTATCAGGTGAGTTATGCGGAAAATGTAATTGTTGAATTTCGATTTTCTGGATAATATATATATATATATATATATATATATATATATAATATTTATATATATATTATATATATATATTAATATATATATATAATATATATTATATATATATATATATATATATATATAATATATATGTATATATATATATATATATAATATAATATATATAATATATATACTTTTTTCTGGCACTTTTGATCGGGCCGATTGAGGGCCTTGCGTCGCTTCTACGCTAGCTATAATTGGAATGATCTGCTTTGGCCTCTGGTGGTTGACGCTTTCCGGCTTACTGCCGATTTAAGATGGGAGCTGTTATCGTTGAGTATGAGCAGGTTCATTCTCTTCGACTAATCTTTCTCTCTCATAATCCATGGTCGACCGTGCTTGCTCTCTGGTCATTCAGGCAGAGACAGTGCGATTCGGGGGTGGAAAAATTCTCGTTCTTCAATCACTCTTTGCTAATTTTCATTCAGCTAAAATCGTTGCAGGGATAACTCTTCGACGAGCAAAGCGGCTTTCATCAAACGAAAGTGCGCTAACCTCCTTGATTCTTCCTACTGATAAATCTTTCTAGCCTCTGCCAAAAACATCTCTAACAAACTTCTTGTAAATCTGTTCTTTCTCCTCTTATTCGATCGTTGGCTCTGTTTGTTGCTAATTCTTCAACTGAAAAAGAAAATCTTCTTCGGCCCCTATTTTCCTCTAACTCAAACCCTATCAACTCCTCCTCCTCCTCCCTCCTCCTCCTCCTCCTGCCGCCTCCTCCTCTTCCTCCTTCTTCTCTCAGGTGTCCTATGCCATTGCCTGTGATTACATTGAGGGTGCAATGGGCCTCCTGAAATCTGTGAACGTTAGGAAGGCGCGGTGGCCCGGATGTTCCTCCCCGAGTTTTGATGAAGTGTGCTTTCGTGCTGACCCCGCCCCTCGTTCAATTAATTCTCTATGTCTCAATACTAATTAATACTTTCAGTCAAAAGCACGAACATGTCCAACCTGTTCGAAAAAAAAGGAAGCCGCTCTCTGATCCTTATAACTATCGCATTATAGGCTCCTCACTTGTATTCTATCTAAGATCTTTTGAAACCCTTCTCAACTCTCTTTTCTTAGAATCATCTGGATCTCATTCACTTCTTTCCGATCTCCGTACGGCTTTCCGAGCTCGAGGTCTACTGGCGGATATACTTTCCTATCTGACTGATTTATGGTTTACCACCCTCAGGAACTACGGGGAGACTTGCGTGTGGCGCTTGACAAATCCAAGGCATTTGACCAGGTATGACACGCGTCACTGTCTCCAAGCTCCCCTCCTTTGGTTTCCTCCTTCTCTTGCTTACTTATGTCTAGTTTTCTGTCAAATCACTAAATATCGGCTGTTGTTGATGAGCGCGACTTCTTTTTCTGTCAAGAGTGGTGTTCCTCAGGGTTCTGTCTATCTTTCCTACTTTATTCCTACTTTCATTAATGGTTCTTTCTCACCTCCACATTTAAACTCTATCCACCTCGTATGCGATGACTCGACCTTCATTCTTCAACTCATTTCAATTTCGCTCCCTCTTTTACTTCTAGAATTGCCTCTCTTCTTAATCTTTTCGATTCTATTCTAGCTGATTCTGTCGATAGAATTTTCCGGGTGGGGGCGTCTCAAACCTTGTGAAAATTCAATTCTTCAAAAACCCCAAACTTCTACAAATCTTCCCTC
>JABUQX010060057.1:10000-27500 GCA_015478945.1 Trachelipus rathkii | reverse complement strand
TATTTTTCCTATTCTGTTCGTAGAAGTTGTTCCAAGTTTATCTTCGAATGAAGGTGATTGGTATATGGATGTGTATTAGACTGTTATGACTTATGACTTAATCTGTTTATATCTTTTTCTTTTTAGGGAATTATACTTTTTTTGAGGTTTTTTTTTTTTAGGTTTGACGAATTGATTTTTGATTTTTGTGCAGTTGAAGGTATTTATTATTTATTTATAAAATGACTTCAAGCAAAAAAAAAGCTTAACTTTAACGACCAGTGGTTGGACGTCAAACTGAACCTTGGTTCATTTCTGTTCACATATTTATAATGTCTCGTACTTAATATTATGGAAAGATTTCTTAAGTCCAGTAAAATGCCTGCTACAACCAACAACTAAGCTTTTTGCATTAGATTTACATGACAAACTTGAATGCCAGACTGTGCAAATCAAAATGACAGAAAATATATAGAAATATGTCCTCTGAAGTACAAGGCCTGTCCAAGGGCTCTCATTACATTGGATCCTAGTATAGTTTTTCATCAGCCAGAACAATGGGAAACAAAGATTTGATTTATTGCTAGAGGCATTGTACACAAATAACCGAATCCAGATTCTGTTGCTGAGAAAGAAAAAGCACTATACTCTACTTTGCAGTGAAACTCATTCTACCCTTGAATTAAAAATTCAAATATTTTTGGATTGGTGATTGTACCTTCTAAGAGGACTTGATGAGTTTTTTTCTCTATAGCACCTGAGAATCAATGTTATGCGGAATTGTGGCAAATTATTAAATTAGGACTTATATTTTCGCATGGAAATGCGACAGTGGAAGGAGGGTTTTCTATAAATTAAGCAATTTTAGTGGAGAATCTGAAAGAACATAGTCTGATTTCTCAAAGAACAGTGCACACCCCCAAACGCTCTCATTAAAGTATTCATAAAGTTCCTATCACTTCAAAAAAATGTTGACCAAATGTAAGAGCTGCCATAGGAGATATGAAGAACATCTCAAAGAGTCAAAACAGAAGAAAAAGAGAGAATAAAAAAGGTTTAAAAAAAAAAGAAAATTATTCGTACAGATCAATAAACTTGAAAGAAGAGCAGAGAAAGATGTTAAAACTGAAGGCTTAACAGAAGAAGACGCTATTAAATCAAAAATTCAAAATGCTTGAGAAGAAAAAGTTAATCTAAATTTCCCCATTTATAACTTTTGTGATTACAGTGGACGCTTTCACCTAGGCTATTAATCCAACCTTGGAAGATATATAACCTCGTCGTGATTAACTGTCGCGCTTGGTAATATTAAAAAAGGAGTGATTTGGTCGCCTTTGGGTGAGGTAGGCTGAGTTACTAAAAAACAATATTTTTTTAAAATTCATCCATTTGATGATAAACAATTTCTAAGAAATTTTCAATTAATTTAATGCTATAAAACTGAGTAAATTAGGCTGCAATAATTAATTAATAGGATATTTTATACACCAAAAATAACGAAACACGCTGAGTCAGGGAAAATTTGCAGATTTGGTCAGGAAAAGTCAGGGAAATCAAATTCAAAATTCAAATTTAGTGTGAAAACCCTTGTAATAATAATAATGTAATAATAATAATAATCAATAATAATAATAATAATAATTAATAATAAATAATATAATTCTTGTAAGCAGAAACTAAATCTCTGATTAGTTCTTTCTAAGGGGGGGGGCTATCATCGTGGTTGGTCACAAAATAAAGAGAAATACACTCCATGAAAATCGGAAAATTTTGCGACACTAGCTGATGAATATAAAATTAGGACAGCAAGTTTAGGTCGCATCCGGATATCGGATGTCAGATAGATTAGTCTTAGATGAATAGGTTTTTCCCCGGAGGAATTTGGAAGGGGGGAAATTCCTTTTTATTTTTTTTTGATATATTTTATATATATATATATATATATATATATATTATATATTATATATATATATATTATATATATTATATAATACTATTATATATATATATATATATATTATATATATATATATAATATATATATATATATTATAATATATATATATATATATGTGGGTGTGTGTGTTGTGTGTGTGTGTGTGTGTGACCATAACTAGATCTTCACATTCAAGAATGTCTAAACATTAGATATCCGGATTTATATTTGTATTATCCCGTTCATATTTCATCAGCTTATTTCTGTAAAATTCTGACGTGTCCACAGGAACATTCTAGAACGTTTAAATTACGACGTGTCCCTAGAAACATTCTGGAACGTTTTGTAGAGAACGTTTTTGTACGTGGTCGAACGATATTGACGCCGCGTCTATTTACTGTCTTAAACTGTGACGTCACAACTGGTTCCATGTCTCAACTGTGACGTCACAACTGGTTCCATATCTCAACTGTGACGTCACAACTGGTTCCTTCTCTCAGGAGTCAGGATATTCGCTACTATTATTCCCTACATTCCTTGTTTTTATCCTTTTAAAAAGTTATACGAGCTTTGGGTCACCCAATAGTTTATTATTATTATTATTATTATTATTATTATTATTATTATTATTATTATTATTATTATTATTATTATTATTATTATTATTATTATTATTAATCCTAGCGCCTCACGCTGATTTCAAAATTATGTTAAAATGCCTCTTTCAAAATATTTTTTTTGTCAAAAATTTAATTAGGAAAAAAAGTCAAACTATACAAATACATTGCACACGAACATTTGTTTACGGTGGCTCATCCTCCGTACCCCTCAACCCATGAGTGTTGATAAAATAATTAAATATGGTTTCAACATCATGACAAACCTATATATATATATATATATAATATAATATATATATATATATTATATATATAAATTAAATATATATATATATATATATATATATATAATACTATATATATTATATATATATATGATATATATATATATATAGTGTCAAATAAAAAGCATGTTTGGCAGTAATAGTAGCTTTACGTCCTGTAAATATGAAATCGAAGACTTCATAACTTTTTTTCTAAGCTTTTTCTAGGTAAGTTTTTTTAACGCTTCTTCCTTCCTTCAATTTTAAACATTTTGTGCCAAGTTTCATGAAAAATCTGAAATAAAGCTTCGTTGGAAATCGTTCGTTGAGCGTCGGGATTGAATAAAGGTCATTATTATATTATTATTATTATTATTATTATTATTATTATATTTTATTATTATTATTATTATTATTATATTATTATTATTGAGTATAATGGTAGTTGTACATTTGAGTTTCAATCATTTTCCTTTTTTTTCCACCAAATGTTGAACGAATTATCCATTATCAATCAGTAATATATATATAATATATATATATATATATATATATATATATATATATATATATATATATATATATATATAATATATATATATAATAATTATATATATATATATATATATATATATAATATATATATATATATATATATATATATATATATATATATAATATATATTTTTTTGGACGCTTTTTTGTACCCTCTCCTCCAATCCCTTCCCTCGTGCTCTTACCCCCCCCCAAATACCCTTTTGTTCTGTCCCCTTTCCCCCCCTTCAAGCTATATTCAATGGACCTTTTGTTGATAGATAGTTCCTATAAAGTGAATGTGTTTAGAATTTAAATTTGATTTTAGCATCAGATATAATTTAAATAAGTAGGAAGAGATATATTTTATTAAAATGTTGCTGAAATATGCAATGTTTACGAAAACTATAACATACATTATAAAATTCATTCGACAACTGATGCAAAACAAATTTACAGATCAAGAGTATGTGTGTGTGTGTGTATTAGAAAAAAAAATTGAGGCTTGAGGCAGTTGTTACGTGGAATAGAATATATGACGCACTCTTTTAAAATGACAAAGAATATAGTATTATTCCTTCATGTCATGAAATGTGAGTGATGTAATGAGATAAAACAGATATTTTTCTATATACGTGTGCAAAAATAACTTATTGTAATTTCTATTTAAATGAGTTATCTTATCTTTGAAATTGCATTGCTAGCGCTTTCTGGCAACTTAAATCTGGGTCCCGGCTAGCAATGTGCGGCCCAATATCAATGGTGGAAAGCTGATTCACGGCGCAGTTCGCCACGGAATAGAGACATGGAAAGATAGGGAAAGAGCGCGCGCCAGGAAATTATTCCTAACTTCTCACTATACTCCGAATTTTTTATTATTTTTTGAATAGTACCCCGCTACCGTCAACAACACTTAAAGTGTTTTGACTCTAACAACGATTGGGAAATACGAATGATAATAAAAGTTTTTATTTAAAATACAAATATAAATATATAAACGGTGTATGTGAAGAATACAGGCGCGCATATTGCTGGATTGTTCTAGTCATATTTTATTGAAGTTGGATATAAATATAAAAGTGCTAACTCCAAAAAAAAAAAAAAATCAAATAAAAATTTTGATAAAAGAAAAATCTGTGATTGAGTCAAATTTCGTTCCATTTATATAAAGTTATATAAATAAAGCATAGCTAAATTGTGATAACTTTTATTATAAGTAATATATTTGATAACTAAGTGCAATGGTGGTACAAGGTAAGCAAAAATAACTTTAATTTTAAATAGTTTTAATCTATTGTTAATAATTTGTTTAATACATGTAAAATTTTGTACGTATTATTAAATAATTCTAACGGCTCCTTCACGTTTAAAGTTATAACTTAACAAAATAGAGGCCAAATAATGTTAAATTATTTAAAAAAAAAAAAAAAAAAAAAAATACTTTCAAGTATATGTTAATAAATTTAAATAAATATTTAGTTTGAGACACCAAATTACCCTTCCCCCACTCCATAATTTTTTCGTACTTTTGCGTGAAATTTTACCATCCACTCTTTTTATTGTATTATATTAAAGTGTATTTTTATACAGGGTGAACTTACAGCTGGAGTTAAAGGGAGGTTTGAGGATTTGGGGAAGCGCCGTTTAAAAGGATTGGGGAAAATATGATAGGAAAACGGGGGAAAGGCACAGGATCCTTGGGAAAATTGGGAGATTGTGGAGATTGCTAGGTCAGACGGTTTAGGAGTTGCCAATTCTCTTTATATAATATATATATTATATATATATATATATATATATATATATTATATATATATATATATAATATTATATATATATATATATTAATATATATATATATATATATATATATATTATATATATATATATATATATATATATATATATATATAGTATATATATATATATTATATATATATATATATATATAATATATATATATATATATATATATTATATTATTATATATAATAGAATATATATGGCCAGCGTTTAGTATATCCGCATATATATCTCAAAAAAACTATTGATTGCACAGAAAACGGAATACATTGGGAATGCTGGTCCAATTGAGTACGGAAATGTAAAAAAAAAAAAAAAGAAAAAAAAAAAGAAAAAAAATTATATCTCAAAAAACTACAATAGCTACAGCGAAATTGGAATTAAACATTTTGGAAATCCTGGGAAAACAATAGACTTTCTATTAAATTTTGCTTTATACGGCACACTAGGGGGCTCGAGCCGACGGGGAACATAGGGGGGGACGTTTTCCATACCCCGTAGGGGAGGGGCGGAGGAACCCCCGCGACACCCAAATACCAAAGAGCGGGGGTTCCGGAGACCCTCCCCGGAGGGGGGGAATTAGTCCTACCCCGTAGTTCCCCGGAAGGCCGAGAGACCCCGACTCCTGCCATCGGTGCGGTATACCCTTGGGGTATTCTTTAGTTAAAAAAAAAAAAACAAAAAATTTTAATAAAAAGTCTTTTTTTTTTATAGAAAGTCTATTTTTTTTAAAGAGGAAAACCAATAAAAGGTCTCTAAATAGGCCTTCTAATCATATTACTATAATTATTAACAATAAATTTTTTTTTTTTTTTTATTTTTTTTACATTTTCTTATGTGAAATTTTACCAGGATTCCAAAAATGTATTCCATTTCGCTGTAGCTATTGTAGTTTTTGAGATATATATATTTTTTTTTTTTTTTTTTTTTTTTTTTTTTTTTTTTTTTTATTTTTGTTCCAGCATTCCACCAATGTATTCCGTTTTACTGTAGCATTAATAGTTTTCGAGATATATATGACGGATATACTAAACGCTGACCATATTTTTTTTTGTTTTTTTTTATATATATTTCTATATTAATTGATCCTAACATATATATTATATATATTATATATATAATATATATCATATATAAGTATATATATATTATTATATATATATATATAATATATATATATATATATATATATATATAATATATAATCTTATTATATATATATATATATATATATAATATATATAGAATATATATATATATATATCATATATATATAATATATATATAATTTATATATATATATATAATATAATTATATATAATATAGTATATATTTATATATATATATAATATAATATATTATATATTATATATTATAGAATTTTATATTTTTTATATATATTTATATATGTATATAAAAACCTTATTATTATATATATATATATATATATAATCTTTATATTTATATATATATTATATATATATATATATATATATTATAATATATATATATATATAATATATATATATATATATATATATATATATATTAATACTCTTTATCTGTAGGTGACGTTCTAGTTCTTCGTGATAGACCCAAACCTGGAGCAGGCAGAGAAGAGGCACGTGAGGAAGCCAAAAGAGGAAGAGGAGGAGGAAGAAGAAGAAGAGTCTGGATAACTTGGTTTGCAAGTTGTTTTAAAGTTACTATTTTAAAGTTCGGGCTTTATATATATTATAATAAATATATAATCATATATATAGTATATATATATATATATATATATATATTATATATATATATATATATATATATATAGATATATATATATATATTATATATATATATATATAATATATATATAATATATATATTATATGGTTGAAGTCTCAGAACGTATGTCGCGCAAAACGAAAGTTTAAAGTAAACTAAATATCTTGAGAAATTTAATTTTTTCCTTTTTTTGTAAAAATAAAACACGAAAAAAAAGAAGAATTAATATTCGGAAAAAATGAGCTTCCACTGATATATATATATATATATATATATATAATATATATATATATATATTATATATATAGTATTATATATATATAATAGATATATATATATATATTATATATATATATGGTTATATTTGGTTAAAAACCACAACTATCATCGATCCAATCTCAAAAAACTACAATAGCTACAGGAATAAGGGGATACATTGTTGAATCCTGGCAAATTTTATTCGGAACAACTGAAAAAAAAAAATCATGATTCTCAAAAACTACAATAGCTACAGCGAAAAAAAAAATTTTTGGAATCCTTGTAAAATTGTAGTTAGGAAAATGTAAAAAAAAATAATAATAAATAAAGAAAATAAATATTGGCTATTTTTTATATATATATATATAAATTATATTATATATATATATATATCTATATAAATATATAAAAATATATATTATATATATATATATATATTATATATATATTTATTTTTAAAGTATTAAACAGGAAATGTAGGGGGCTCGAGCCGACGGGGAAACACAGGGGGGGGACGTTTTCATACCCCGTAGGGGAGGGCGGAGGAACCCCCGCGACACCCAAAGACCAAGGAGCGGGTTCCGGAGACCCTCCCGGAGGGGGGGAATTAGTCCTACCCCGTAGTTCCCCGGAAGGCCGAGAGACCCCGACTCCTGCATCGGTGCGGTATTATACCCTTGGGTTATTCTTTTAGTAAAAAAAAAAAGGAAAATTTAATATAAGTCTATTTATTTTAACGATAAACAATAAAAAGGTCTTAAATAGGCTCTCTAATTATTTTTTCTATTAATTATTCGCAAGAATATTTTTTTATGTTTTTTATTTTTCTCATTTCCTATCTAAAATTTTACCAGGATTCCAAAAATGTATTCATTTTCGCTGTAGCTATTGTAGTTTTTGAGATATATATTTTTAAAAAAAAAAAAATTATTTTTTTTATTTTTACATTTTCCGCACTAAAATTGGACCAGCATTCCAGCAATGTATTCCTTTTCCCTGTAGCTATTTAGTTTTTGAGATATGAGTTGTGGCTTTTAAATATTGATACCATAAGATATTTGAAGCATTATATTTTCCAATAAAGAAAAGTAACTATTTAGGAACTTTTTGTGCTAAAAACCCATGCTAGGACCAAATCTTGATACAACATCAATGACACAGCATTTGGCGATAATTATTGCAGGTAAATTTAAATCAAAGTTGCTTGAAACCAGCGAAACCGCTCAAAAA
The DNA here is from genome assembly GCA_015478945.1 of Trachelipus rathkii. Lineage (NCBI taxonomy): Eukaryota > Metazoa > Arthropoda > Malacostraca > Isopoda > Trachelipodidae > Trachelipus > Trachelipus rathkii. The sequence continues at coordinate 19,103 of JABUQX010060057.1, read as the reverse complement.
GAACATACTTGCTACGAAAGATAATAAATATCTTAAAGGGAAAATGGAAACAATTGGAATGAATAAAAAACTTGTCTTACATACAAAGTAAGTGATAATTTGTTAAGGACATTTAAAACAAAGTGAAATAGAAAAGTCTAAGTAGCGTCGAAATAAAATTTAAATTTTTATATTAAACTAATAACTTTTAATTATGCTTTACAAACTTTAGTTACACAAGTCAAATTTAAAAGGAAATAAATTGCCATAGCCTAATTTTTTTACGCTTAGTGTGAAGTGAAAAAAATATATATATCAATTCTTTTACTTTTTCATTATATTTTTAAAAAAAATTTTCCAAAATGATTCGTATATTTTCAAAAATGATTAGTATCGTTTTCGTAGTGCGACACACGTCTAGACATTTACCTAGTAATATATATATATATATATATATAATATATATAATAATATATAATATATATATATATATATAATATATATATATAATATAATATATATATATTATACTATATATATATATATATTAATATATATACTATATATATATATATATTGTGGAGCTGTTCTTTAAGAAGCCCTAAAAATTGGGTTACATTAATTAGAGGAGACAGAGCTTTGTTTAGAATCAGTTTAGCGTAACCCTACAGGATCTGTAGAATTGAACGGTTCTTCTCCGTCCAAAAAATAAGTGGGGATTTCTCACAGTTGAATTAATTTAATAATAATAAACTGGTTTATTTCAAGTGGGGGGGGTTTAGGAAAATGAATTTTTTAATTCGTTAATTAATTTATAATCTTAAAATATATTAAAAATTAAGCATCTAAATAATGAGATTGAAAAATAGAATATTACCACATCTAAATGACTCTAAAAGTTTATATAAGGAACTAGGTTTCTCCTTTATTTGGAACCTTAATTTATATTAATAGGAATAGCGTTTTTAATTTTTTTTTAATTTTTTTTTTCTTAGATTTGTATAGATTGACTGGAGAAGTTTTGGGTCAAGGAGCGTACGCGTCTGTACAAACTTGTATTAATATTTATACGAACCAAGAATGTGCTGTCAAGGTCAGTACACATAAATATATATTATATATATATATTATATATATATATACTATATATAATATATATATATATAATATATTTATTAATTATAATTATATATATATATATATTAATAATATACTATATATATATATATATATAATATAATATATATATTATTATATATATGAAGTATATATATATATATATATATATAGACGTACCTGCAATAGAACAAATGTTGCTCTTTTGTAATTAATATTTGATTAATATTTTTGTTTCTCCCTTAGATTATTGATAAGGTGCCGTCGCACAGTCGAGCTCGTGTCTTTAAAGAGGTGGAGATGTTCCACCACTCCCAAGGCCATGAGAACATTATTCAACTCTTGGAGTTCTTTGAAGAGGATGACAAGTTTTATCTAGTGTTTGAGAAGGTATTTGGAGGACCGCTACTGGCCCACATCCAAAGGCGAACTCAATTCACAGAATGCGACGCTTCCAAAGTGGTTGCAAATTTGGCTTCAGCCTTAGCCTTCCTTCATAGCAAAGGGATCGCCCACAGGGATCTCAAGCCAGAAAACATCTTGTGCGTATATCCTGATCGTCTGTGTCCTGTGAAGCTCTGTGATTTCGATCTCGGATCAGGGATAAAGTTTAATCCTACCATGAATTCTCCTCTAATGACCCCGCAACTGATGACGCCTGTGGGATCGGCGGAATTCATGGCTCCTAGAGGTCGTAGAGGGATTTATCAGTGAGGATGCTGGACCTTACGACAAGCGCTGTGACTTGTGGTCCTTGGGGGTTGTTGCCTATATTCTTTTATGCGGCTACCCCCCTTTCTGTGGAAATTGCGGAGAAGACTGCGGCTGGGAAAGGGGAGAAGCCTGTCCGAAGTGCCAAGATTTGTTGTTTAATAGTATCCAGAATGGTAGTTATGATTTCCCAGACCCAGAGTGGTCGAGGATCAGCAACGAGGCCAAGGATTTAATCGCCAAGCTGTTGGTGAAGGATGCGAACGAACGCTACACCGCTCAGATGGTACTCGAACACAAGTGGATAAAGGAAGGTGGTCCAGCTACTCTTCTCAATACGCCAAGTATTATTAAGAGGTAAGAATGTTGTTTCAACATTACCTTTTCCATATATATATATATATTTTTTTTTTTTTTTTTTTTATTTAAAGTTCACACCTCACGGGCATAGCCCTATTCAAGGAGGGGAACTTTCTAGGTAATTTCTACCTAGGATTCGAACCCGTGACTTTGCCAGTATATATATATAATATAATATATATATAGTATATATATATTATATATATATATATATTATATATATATATATATATATATAATAATATATAAATTTCTTTCTATTGAATTGTAAGTTGTTTGGGCTAGATATTGATGTCTTTTGTCATTTTTACAGAAACCAGAGTGTACGCCATCTTTCTCTGTTCGCCGAGTCTTGTATGGCGGTAAACCGCGTCGTTCTCCAGCACTTCAGCATAAGCTACGACAAGGACTTTGATCACTTCGACTACAATGACATGGATCCTCCCTTGGGCCTCTCACCCCCATCGGAATCACGACTGGCCCAGCGAAGACTTCACGCCCACAACCATAAGTCCGATCGCCTTGTTACTGCCACCGGTTGAGGGCCTTTGTGCCATTTTCTCAGGGGTTTTTTTCCTCTTCATTCATCAAGGGCAGTTTCAGATTTAATTTTGATTCCTTCGTCAGGAAGAAAATTTGGCATTAACTGCGGATCATGAGTGAAGGGAAATTGTTTATTTATTATTATTATTATTATTATTATTATTATTATTATTATTATTATTATTATTATTATTATTATTATTAATGGTTTCCAAAGTAATAGCAAGATGTGGACATTACTTTGGCTATTATAATATATATAAAATAACGATATATATACTATATATATATATATATATAGTATATAATATATTATATAATATAAGATATAATATAATGTACATATATATATATATAACATATATACATATATATATATATATATATAACTATAATATATATATATATATATAATATATATAAATAACGCAGTATATCATGCTGTCCATTTCCAAAGAAAACTTTGAAATAAAGCTATTCGAAAATTTTAATTAGACACAGAAACCAAATAGAATTTTTCTGGTTATTTGGTAGTACGATTATGTTTCTATAATTTGCAGAGGTGATATATATATATATATATATATATATATATATATATATATATATATATATATATATATATATATATATATATATATATAATATTTTTTTTTTTATATTTATATATATATTTATTTATATTATATAATATATATATATTATATATTATATATATATATTATATATATATATATATATATATATATATGCTCTTAGCTTTGTTAGATTTTTTTGAAGATTTATTTTATTATCATCATCATCATCATTGATAATAAATAAAATAATTTGGCACAAAGGTAGTTTGAAATTTAATATATAAATATTGTATAGAGTATAAAATCATTTAAATTTATTTGAAATTTTGAGTTCTCTTGTGTTGGGGGAGAGGAGGAGGAGGAGTGTTCTATTGGAGTATTGGATTGTGCCAATTTTTCATTCACTTTGAAAAGGGGAGAAGCTGTTAGAGAGGGAGGGTTAAGGAAGAGGTCAAATGCTCTCACTTTTGAATTAGTACAAAGAAGTTAATAAATTTTCTGAAAAAATAACTAAGTACAGTAATGTTCTGGTTCATTTATATAATAAAATTATTTATTAAACTTGTTACCGTACTAATTAGTACAGTAATGTCCTGGTTCTTTTATATAATGAATTTATTATTTATTTTTAATACACTATAATTATTTATTAATTAATAATACCTATTGCTATTGGATGTGTGACTCGAACTTATATTAAAAAAAATTTTTTAGTTTAATAATAAATAATGTATTGTGATAAGTTAGATCATAAGTTTACTATTTACTGTAAATCGGCATAAAAAAAAACATTTAAAAACGTCTAGCAATTATTACTATTATTATATTAAAATTATTATTATAATCAAATTATAAGTTTGCTTAAATAATAATAATAATAATAATTTATAGTTTTTAAATTGGTGCTCATAAAAACAATAATGATATTACTGCTCTATTTTTTTAATACTTTAAAATATATATGAAAGTGCCTATGCTTATAGAAATTTAAACTTAAATGTCATCCGAAGGGTTTTGACTATATATATATATATATATATATATATATATATATATATATATATATAGTATATATATATATATATATGATATATATAGCTATATATATATAATATATAATATATATTATATATATAATATATAAATAGTATAATACTATATATATATATATATTATCTATATATATATATATAAAAACTTAAATTAAAACCGAAGGGTTTTTGACCATATATATATATATATATATATATATATATATATATATATAATATATACATATATAATATATATATATATATAATATATTATATTATACTATTAGTATATAATATATATATATATATATATATATATTATTGTGTCTGTGTGTTTAATTGAATCATTTTGGATGCGTTGGGGAGGTGTGAGGTACTGGGAAAATAATTGTCTAGTCTTACTTCAGAATTTATATCATTTTAAAAAAAAATGTGCAATTATTATTTTGTAATGTTATGGGTGGCAGCTTGAATGTGTGTTCCAGGTTTGAGAGAGTGGGTTGGAAGGATGGGTTTTTGAGTGCGTGTGTGTATTGTTTGCTGCCCAAGCTTGAGCCACACATCCACCGTTTCAGAGAAGCGAAATTGAAGAAATATTGTCGATCTGCCAAAAAAAAAAAAGTTTCATAAAGGAAGTAATTATCGATGCCTTTGTCAGGGTAGTCAGTAAGTGGTCGTCCTGATCGGCAATTGTTTTTCAGTTTGCAAGTTATATATATACGAGTATATATGAATATAAGTACAGTAAATTAAAAGAAAAAAAATTTTTTGTAGTTTTTATACTTTTTTTTAATAGGATAATTTTTTCATAAATTTTTTTGATCATTCCCACTTTTTTATAAGGATCAAAAATCGAAAAAAAAAATTTTTTTTTTTTCTTAATTGAGTGTTTTATATTATTGTTGATTTAAATGAAAAAGTGAAAAATATATTTAAATAAGTTAAGCGACTGTATCGCTTGCTCATTATTCACGTTTTTTTTTCATCATTCATTTTACCATACATTATTAAAAGTACTTTATAACGGAAGGAATCGGTTCTAAACTCATTCTGGACTTTTGAAACAAATAATAACCACCATAGCGGTCGTTGTGCGATTGCTAAAAAGGATGAATTAATTCTTAAATTAATATTTACTTTAATTTGATATATTAAAAAGATCTGTTTTTTCTTTTTTTTATATATATTCTTATATATATATAAATGTTTTTAATGTTTGATAATTTTTTGAACTCTGACAATGTTCAGTTAAAATCTTACGTCATTGAGTTTTCATTTTTTTTTATAGCATTGAAAAGTGCAAATAATAAATTTTATCTTTTTATACCAATGTTTGTTTAACCTTGTGGAAACTTTAGAATAGAAAGTTTTTTCTCTTTATAAGAAGCCATTTTTTATTATTTGGTTAGCAGGCTAATTATGGAAATTATGTACACAATATTTTCGGAAATCTGATTCCTACTTTATACTTATATACCTTCCAACTTTGTCTCAAATATACAAGGGAAAAAAATTTGGTTATCCACCAGAAAAAAAAACAATTATTTTTGTGGTAACCTATCCCTATATTAGAATTCATTCTACCATCCAAATTGAGAACGGTAGTCCAGTGCTAAATCATAGTGAATGATAGTTATATAATTTCGAGTGCTTGAACCTGCAGAATATATTTTTGTCACCGAAGTTCAACTTTAAGAACCCGTCTAAACTTTAAAGTAAAACCTAACAAAAACTAGTACATATATTGAAATTAACTTTTATATACTCAAAAAGGAATGGTATAAAATTGTATTTAAATAGTCGAATAATTCTGCGGAAGCTATCACTTTCGAACATAAGATTTTGCGCTTGGTCGTTCGGGTAATGAAATGCTGGTTGCTATAACTAAGCACCTAGCCACCTACCGTTATCGTCTTTATAGAAAAGGTGTCTATTTCTTTATGGTTGAGCCTGTCATTGGAAAGTGAGGTAAGTCTTATGTACTCTACCTTTTTCAGAATATATATGACACGGAAGCCATTCCAATATAAAAATCGTAGACTATAAAGAATGAACATCACGAACCATGAGCAGGATTCCCAGTTAACGTAAAGTCGTCTTTGTAGTTTTCAAGGAAATTTATTGTTCAAGTCAAAAGTACTGATAATAATTAAAGGAAAACGACATTTTTTTTAAAGGGATTGAAAAATTTGGAAGTATTTTTGAGCAGGAATGGTACGAAAAAAAAGTCTGAATTTTTTACGTTTTTTTTTTTTTTTTTTGTAAGAAATCATTTGTATTTTTTAATGAAAATTCCATTTTTTTTTCTAAATTACTAATTAATCCTAAATATCGCCTAATTTATGATTAGTATATTTCATCAATATAAGTAAATTAATCAATATACAGAGTTCATTAATGAATGCTAGATAAATCCTTGAGGAACTGTTAATTACGTAAAAGAGAAGAGGAATTCTTGCAACATCAATTGATGTTATGTAGCGATGTCCAAAAAAAAAAAACAGAGTTGGCAGAGTGATTGAAGAAAGAAATCAAAAGACCCCGAGAGAGCGATGACACATGTTATACACATCATTTCAAACCCTCTTAATAATCTCGAGGGACAGAAGAGAACAGAACAAGAAGACAGGAAAGTTTGTTTATTTTATCAATCTCTAGCTTCAATAAAGACATATACTGGCTTTCAGAAACTTAATGAAATGAACTCCAGATAGTTAAGGTCATACCACTATAAATAATATATGACCATGATAATTAAGGATAGACTCAGTTAAGACTCTAGATAGATTGCAGGTAAATTCTATATGACAATAGTTAAAACTTTAGAAGGATTAGAATCCTTCGAATAAAGGTAAGAGGCATACACCTGCACTACAACAATAAAAAAAGGAAGTGCTACATTTATGGAAAGAGAGTGGAGCTGAGTGACAATCAACTGTAGTGCTCTGGAAAGGATTCTCTCTGTTTCTTTACTAATAATTAATAAAATGACCAATTTGCAAACTTGAAATGTCATTCATCTGTTATTCAATTGTCATGAAAACTTTAGTGAGAAGATTGTTAGTTTGAAAGGAAAAAATTATTTTCATTACTTCTTCGACCTTAAGTATGCATTTGGCGATAATCTCATGTTACAATTTTACTATAATGCCTTCCTTGTTATCCCCACTAAAGCCAGCTAAGCTTTCATTTTGTTTTATTTTGTCATGATTTACTGATTAGGCTATGTTTTCTTAGCCGACCGACAATCCTGTTGCGTAAAGGGCTACGGCCTAAGAGACTAAAATAATAGCTAGATGCACATTTTTACAAGATTAATACAATTAATAATGATCGCTAGATATAGCTATGAATTAGTCAAATTGGCAACACTGAGGGTAGATACTTAGTATGGTCAGAGTCAATGGTATGATGGACCAAGTCTTCTAGGGCCTAGGCTATCGCTTTTTTACCTTGATGTGAAAACTGCCTGATGGCTGGTTCGTTTAAAAAAAAGGTTATTTGTTTTGATATTTGATAGGTTTGCTTACGTTAATGAATTAACGCACGAGAGATAGTTAAACAAATCTGTAATATTTTAGAATTTAGGTATCCGTGTAGGAAGCTGATTTTGAAAACATTAAGTTTTACAAAATTACGATTAATGTATTTAACGTTATAGAACGTAAATATAACTGAATTTAATTATTTAGTTAATGATTTTCATAATTAAACGTTAATAAATCGTTAACTAAAAAATTAACGTCGTTAAATAAAAATTTACGGTTTGATGCCCAGCTTTGATTTTAAGGTGTCTGCAATTTTGTATATGGTTTTGTAATAATCTGACTATTTAAAACATAACAGCTGATGTCAACTGAGTTAAATGATGTTTTCATAATCAGACTATTTAAAACAAAGGAGCTGGTGCCAACTGAATTAAATATTTCCATAATCTACAAAAAACGAGCAAAGAGGCTTTTCATATTCGTACGTTGTATTGATCTTTCCATCAGAGGCTTTACTACTTACTTGTGATCACTTCGCAGTCCTATTTGTTTTTGAGGCGGATTAAAAGAGATTTGTTCAGAAATTTCGTAAGTTTTTATTCATGAAAGTAGTTTGCACTTAACTGGAAGGAAGCTAATTTATTGGTCTGTAGTTTTTTAGGCCATCTTTTCTCCATTTTTATACAGGGGTGTGAAGGTTGCATTTATTGTTCATTGTCAAGGATTTTATATTCTTACATGCATTTACGGTATATATTTAGAAATAATGTTAATATAATGGCAATTTCGTCATTGCCATCTTTAAATATGAGAAATGATACTCCGTTTTCCACCAGATGATTTTTTCCTTTTCATGTGGCATGAATTATTTATTTATTTATGTAATAAGAGGGATATTATTTCCTTTGTAATTTATATTTATATAATGCTCATTATCAAAATCGACAAACAACTCTGCTTAATGTTTTTCCTCCGCATGGATAAATTTATTCGTAATTTTATCATTTTTGTTTTTTTATGATGTTGGTTAGCTGTGAAATTATTTTAAGATGTGTTTGAAGAGTTGTTTATAAAATGTTCTTTAAGTTGTGTTTGACAAGTTGTTTGTTAAATGTTCTTATATCTTCTTTGTTTATAAATTTCAGTTCAATTCTATCTCTATGTTAAAATTTTTAGCCATTTTTCTTTTCTATTTATCAGATTTTGTGTCTTCAGATATGGTTTTTATTTTACTTTGAGAAAATAGATGGATAACGTTAAGTACAGTCTATTTTAAGCAATGGTGGTTGGAACC